>CM076582.1:253834636-253910466 GCA_034641835.2 Pinus albicaulis
ACCAGTCGTCGCAATAGCAACGCTTTGGGGCATAGTGTAGCAATTGCGACGTCTTCCTTCAAACGTCGCAATTGTGACACTTTGTCTAAGTGTCAGTATTGCGACACATTTCTCTAGACGTCGGTATAGCGACGGTTTCGGGCGAGATTGAAAAAATTTGGGGAAATTTCCGACATTTGGTCAAAAGTGTCAGAACCAAGTGTCGGAATTTCTGCCAAATGTACTAGTGACATAAATACCTTAATTTCCTTCAAAGAGTGTATTTGTTGTAGAAACCCTAATAAAACCACAGTTTCGAATACTTTAACCTGTTTAAATCAAATTTGAAGAAATTTAACCTTTTTCAGACCTTTTGAAACCCTTTGAAAGATTCAAACTCTTTTACCAATGCTCAAAATCCCGAATTGTTACACTCAATTACTCAGTGTCAACAAATTTAAACCTCCAGAGTCAAAATTCATTTTACAGGTCTTCCCAATTCATCAAATCTAGTATCCCTTTTTGCAGACCTCTGTTTCATTAACAAATTGTTTGATTTTTGCAGGTTATTCTCAGAATATGAAATTAGTCCAATAGTTTCAATGTTAAGTCCCTATATTAATAGTGTAGTCCCTTATTATGTTAGTGTAGCCCCCCTTATTGTTATTTTTGTACCCCTGTAACCCCCATATTATTATTATTGTGCCCTTACATTATTATTGTTAGGTCGGTTAGGATTATGTTGTGGCCCCACTAGGATTATATTGTGGCCCCATGGACTCCTATATATAGAAGGAGGTTTTGTTCATTTGTATCATCCAAGAATTGTTCATTCATGTAATGTATTGGAGGTTTCCCCCTCGAAGTGGCTTATTTCTAAGGTGTTGATATCTCTTTTATTTTATTTTTGGAGCTGGTTTCACAACATTTGGTATTAGAGCTTTGGATTCTAGGGTTTCGCTGCTCCAAACAGGTCATCGTGGAATTTTCGCTATAATTTTTTTTCTACGAAGTTTCAGAAGCTAAAATTTTTAGGGTGCGAAGCCAAAATCCTGAGGAACATCGTCACAACATTTTAGAGCTTCATTCGCAATATTTTAGGAGATATGATCTATGGAAGTTAGGTATTTTTGCAAGCTCCTGAATTTCAGTTAAAAAGGTCATCGCGGAATTTTCTCTATAACATTTTTTCTATGAAGGTTAAGAATTTGAAATTTTTAGAGCGAAAATTTGAAATCCTGAGGAACATCGACACCAAATTTCAAAGCTTGGTTCGCAACATTTTTGGAGATATGATCTATGGAAGTTAGGTTTTTTTCAAGCTCCTGAATTTCATCTCAAAGAGGGGATCGTGGGAAAATATTCATAAATATCTCTCTGAGCATCGGATTGGAATTCTATAAAAAGTGTCTGGAATCACACGGACTGTAGTTTCCTATCTATAAATTTCAGAGCCAAAGGAGAAAACAGTGACACGTGGTAATTCATACAATTTCGCTCTACTGAACCAGTCCATAATTAGGTTATTGTGGGAGATTGGACATAACATTGCCTTGAAGAATCCAAATCAAGTCAGACCTGTGGCATTTGAAAGAAGCTTCAGAGGAATACTACAGGGCCAAATTTCAGATATTTAGGATCTTCAAGTATAGATATAAGTCAATTTCAATATTGAGCTCCTCAAAAGCAAGAAAAAAGTGTGTATTTTTTTCGAATTACATAAGTCTCATTTGAAAAAAAATTTAGTTTGAAGTGATTCCAAGGGCCTATTGAGCATATATTTCAATATTGGGTTCTGAAATGCCTCCTAAAAATAATTCAACACCCATGAAGCCCTCAGAAAGCTATACTACGATGCATGAAGAGGAAGAATTGCAATATGAGATATCAAAATTATGGTACCAAGTGCAACAAATTTCGATCTTACGAAGAGCAACTGAAAATGATCTAGATGGTTTAAAAGCAGAAATGGAGGCTAAGTTGGATGTTTTGAAGGATCAAATAATAGCTAATATGGACGATAAATTAGTGGAAGATCACATTGAGCATCAACAACAAGTTCTCCAACTCTCAAAGGATAACCTAATTTTGGTGCAAAATCTAATGAAACAACAGGAAGATCAACATCACATCGAAAGAAGTTATAAAGCAGTCACAAAAACAAGAAATTGACAAGTACTATCAATTTCAGAGTATCTCAGCAAGTGGAAGAACTTTCCTGTAGAAGATTCCACATGGGAGGATGAGAATTTTATACAGAAGCATCAAGAAATAATCAAGCATTGAGGACAACACTTGTCTGAAGGAGAGGGGCATGTTAAGTCCCTATAGTAATAGTGTAGTCCCTTATTATGTTAGTGTAGCCCCCCTAATTGTTATTTTTGTACCCCTATAACCCCCATGTTTCTATTATTGTTCCCTTACATTATTATTGTTAGGTCGGCTAGGATTACATTATGGCCCCACTAAGATCATATTGTGGCCCCATGGACTCATATATATAGAAGGAGGTTTTGGTCATGTGTATCATCCAAGAATTCTTCATTCATGTAATGTATTGGAGGTTTCCCCCTAAAAGTGGCTTATTTCTAAGGCGTTGATATCTCTTTTCTTCTATTTTTGGATTTGGTTTCACAACATTCAATACTAGTTGACAAAATTGTTTGCTCCAAATTCTGATATTTTAATTCAAAAGCTTCATTCAACAAACAGTTTGTATACAAAGAATGAATAAAATCAAGTTAGAGAGAGATTATAAATAAATTACACAGTTAATGGTAAAATTAAAGTTATAATTCATAGTGACATTGAAAACATAATAGTCAAAGAGCATCAGAGTTAAAGTGTATCAGATAAAAGTTGGAGTAAGATTCAGATGATGAAAATTACTGAGACAGGGTAAAAGTGAAGAGGTGGCAGAGTAGTCAAGGTAAAACAGTAAAAGTAAATATAGAAGAAGTAATAGTTAAACATAGATGAAAATAATTTCACCAACAAAAATGAATTTTATATAAAATGAGAGTAAAAATAGTTAAAACAACAGTAAGGTTAAAAGATGAAAACAGAGCAAGAAGGGACATTTTTGTAGAAATTTCCTGTTTAAGTCATTGTTTTGCAGAAACTATTGTGACCAATCCAAGATAAAATTTGAAAAATGGAAGGAGGTTTATGTTCCTAAGATGTCCAACTACAAAAACCTCTCTCATGGTTCTAACATCCATTATGGGTTTAAAAATATTAAACAATATTTGAAAGCACGTTTTACAAAAAAATTCTGTTAAGTCATCATTTTGCATAGAATATTATGGCCAATCAGAAATACATCTTACAAACCTAAAGGATTTTTTTGTTCATACCAGACCCATCTACAAAAACCTATCTCACTTTTGTCACAGGTATTATATAATGAGAGCTACATGTGCATCTTTACAGCCTATTTTTTAGACTCTGCAAAACTCTATTTTACACATATTTTTGCATAGCTTATTGTGAACAACTGGTGCATAATTTTAGGTAACAGAGAGATTTTAATCTCAAAAACATATTTATCAATGATAACCTCTTTCACTTTTTACATATCTATTTTGTATTGAGAAATACAAAGGTATCATTGGACCCCAATTTTGCAGCATTTCTGGAGGAGAATGCACAAAGGAAGGAAATAGTTAGTGACTTAGATGCTTCATCATCAACTAAGAGTTGATATAAAATTTGAATTCTACTCTTTGTCATCACCTACCCATAAAAAATAGTGCCAAAGAGATTCATTAGTTTTGAGTGTCCTTTACTTAAGTTCTATTTATGTAAAACAGTTGGAGATATTTGTAAACCAATCTTGATATTTTTTCAAGATATTCTAGTTTAGAATTTGTATAAATACTTCACCCTTTGAAGTATTTTGGTGGAATAAAATTTCTCAAGATTACTATAGATATTTTGTTGGACTTGAAGGCTTTTTGTTTCGATTTTGAGTAGCAGGCTGGATCAACTATTTGGCATCATACTTTAGGATCCCTGTGATAAGCTATCTAGAGTGAAGTACTCTCTAAACTTGTCAGTGTTATCTTTATTTTTTACATGCATACATCTATGTTTTAATTCTAAATCTAAATGTATAACTAGGAGTATTACTACATGACACGTTAATAGCACCCTTTTTTTAACTATTTATCATTTCTTTATTTTCTTCTGATTTCCGGTGTAGGGAACCCTTAATTTCTCCCTCTCCTGTTTGAACTCTATCTACTACTTCCCTTTTCCGGATCAAAGAATCCTTAAGTGTCCTTTATCCTGATCATACCACCTCAAAAAATAACTTTCCAATATCTCCAAGGGTTATCTATCTTTCCCTGAAGACATTTGACCTTTTAGGCCTTGATCCTAGTTTTGTTAACTTGATTTAGACTTCATAGCCCAATGGACAAGTAGATTTCCCTCTATCCATCCTTCCAAGTGATTTATTCCCACCAAACCAATAAAAACCAAAATAAATTTCACATTCATAACTAGCCTAACATTTATAAATCAAAGAAAGATAAATTTTAAAGAGAGAGCCCTCTCTGAACCATAGGAAGGCTAGATGCTAGAGTTTGAAGTAGGTTTGTGGTTACCTCTAGTATTCTTTGACTAAAAACCAAAATCCCACAAATTAAGAATTTAATAGAGTGATAATAGGTACAAGAGAAGGTGTCATT
The DNA here is from genome assembly GCA_034641835.2 of Pinus albicaulis. Lineage (NCBI taxonomy): Eukaryota > Viridiplantae > Streptophyta > Pinopsida > Pinales > Pinaceae > Pinus > Pinus albicaulis. The sequence goes on from CM076582.1 coordinate 253,839,310, forward strand.
CTATCCCTAGCATGACAAGCTCCGCAAAGAAGCTTTGCATATCCTGACATCATTTCTCCACAGAAATCAACCATATGTTTCAGTTGCCCAACCATGTTTGTCATCACCTCACCTCACATGTGATACACATTATTGCAGGTCGGTACAGCCTCACCCTCCATGGCATCTGTCACTCAAGTAGACCATACACCAAAGATCTGGAGCCATGGCCATAACATCCAAGTCTGGGAAGCACTTCATGTTCATTCATCCATCATACATCAAGTCAAGTTTTACCCATGACACGATAAAACCCATTTCCCGGACCACCATTCTCATAAGAAGACCCAATATGCACCATCCCATCTCACTTTTGGCCTACCACATCCCCATCAGCATAGCCCATCTGTGACACTTTTCATCCGCTTCACCACCCTCACACTGAGACCAACCAATGGGTCCCCCACCCTCATCAAAACACCCTTCTCACACCATAGTGATGGATTATTTTCATGTTTATTAGGGCACCCGTATCTATGCTTGTACATCCAAACCCATTATATATTATTTTGAAAATGTAAAAAAAAAATTTAGGGGAGCAATCGCATCCATCCACCCACATTTCACACTTGGCAGCAGTCCCTAATCACCCTTAGTCGAAGCTTCACATTCTTTACCCAACCCCACCATGAAATCCATAACAACCACACACCCACCCTGAACGTCCTACCGACTAAAGGGATTTCCTCACCAGAAGTTTGTATGACTGCTGCCACTTGCATTTACAAGCTCCGACCTCGGGCCACTAAACTACCATCATCGATTACAGCCATTTCTCATCATCATGCCTAAGTTTACCTATCAAATCCTGTCCTGCTACATCAGAGACCCTGGTCCCTTGCATCAATACTCCTCTCGGGCAATTTGTGCTTCCTTCTTGTCAACTTCAACAACCATCTTCCAAGAAGGAGGCAGCACCTTGGATGGCTCCTCACCTTGACAGGGGCATCCTCGGATGGCACTATGGGATTCATCATTGTCCATTGATGTCATCAATCCTCTTGACATTCGACTTCAACATAAATTGTCATGTCAATATGGTATCGCACTTCATAACCATTGCACTCTGTCAGAATTCTTCCAAGACCCATGCCATGATAAGCATCTATTTCAACAATTCTTACAAAGGAAGGTCCCCAATAGTCAGAGACCCATGCGTACAATGAGCATTTGTTCTAAAAATAAAACATGGCATTCCAACTATGCATATGGGCACCACATTCAACCTACTATCAAAGAAAAACACCCCTGAGGGCATTAGCAACCATCGTCATCAACCAACAACAGGTCACTACCACACAAGTGACGTAGACAGAACCTCTATTTGTCAGATAAGTTTAACTAGTCAAAACATAAAAAGCACGGGACATGCCCTCCTTGTAGGAATAATTTATGTATTTTATCTCTTGCAGGTCAACAAAGCACGGTACCTCTTTTACTCACGGAAAGGGGTCTCCAACCTAAGTTTTCATTCAAGTTACTCTCTCTCTCTCTCTCGAATGGATTACACAGAAAAAGGAACTATAATGTATTTTGATTATACAGTTCTTCCTATACCTCATACATTAGGGGGGAAATTTTAACACTGGAAAATCGTACAAGAAAACTACATTAGAGAATTTCAAGAAAAAGGTACAAATAAGGATCTACAAGGAAGAAATACATTACAAGAGCTGAAAATTTTAACTTTTCCTAAGGTCAAGGAGGAAAATTTATTGAACTATGCACAGAAAGAACTGACCCTTGGCGATCTTCGCGTATTTTTCTTCGATAGCCACAAATAACATTGCGGTTATCCCTCATATATCCGCGCAGACGTGAGTATGTGGAAAGTCACCATCCGAGACCACTTGGCACACTTGGAGAAGAATATTATCACTCAAACCAGCCAAGTACAATCGCCTTGGAGCCACCTTGATGCTTTAGTGCAGCACACAAAGGAATCATCCTCCCACTCTTGTATCCACATCCATCTTGTACCAAGAGAGGGAAGAAAAATTTGAAATTTGTCTATAAAAGCTAGCAATGGGAAGAGAAACATGAGAACACATTGTTATGCTAGCCAAATTGCTTGAGAGAAAACCAATTTGTGGTGTCGAACAACAAGAGGATTGGAAGGATGTAGTTGTTAGCCATCTAACACCTCAATCCAAGAGAGAAGAAGTTCACTAACTGTCCATCAATCTACAATCCGTCGAGAGGTGAGAGAAGCTTGCTGAAATGTTGAGGGGAAGAGACCCCCTTGTCTTGGATATTGGAGCTCCATAGCTCTAAGGATCCATTGCAAGTCATTTAGCATCGTATTCTCTTATACCACCAGCACCTAATAAAGGGAGAGAGTTCTCCATTTGAGTTATTAGTGTGTTTTCTCAATTGAGCTTGCTATTGTACATGTTATTTTATTTTTATTTCTGCATTGATGTAGCATGCTATGTTTTTACTTAGTTTACTATGTGTTATTTTGTTCCACTAATGATTTAACAAACTAATTGGCCTGTGACTTTCTTGTAGGAAAGCCACCTCCGTATTAAGCACATTTTATTTCAATTTCCCATGCGTCAAATACACTACAACGCCAACGATATTACAATATTTTGAATTGGGATACGGTAAAGAAATTTGTGAGATTTATATTTTCAGAGTATATTTTTTCATCACTGGTGTTTCTCCGCTACCAGTAGGCCTAGATAGTACCCTGACAGAGTCACTGTAGGAGCACAAACATTGCTCCAATGTCAGCGACCTTGGAAAGTACCTCGAGGGAGTCACTTTAGGACCACAAAAATTTCTCTGTTGTCGGCGAGCCTTGAAAGTACCCTGATGGGGTTGCTTGCTTCCACTCCCTATGTAGGAAGCCTTTCTCTTCCTATAGGAGGGAACCGGGGCCATGTTGGATGGAGAATTAGAGAGTCGAGCTCGGCTTCGGAGGATGTGGTCAATGGAGAATGAGTAGATGAGGTCGCTAAATCTCGCGAGTGATCGCCAGGTAGAGTGGAAGCTCCAAATCAGTTGAGAGACATCTAGGCCAACCTAGATATTATGAGATTGCACCCTTATGTATACATGAACGAATTGGTGGTATGCTTTAATGACATATAATTCTTCCTCAATGAGACTCTAGAGCTGCTAGAGAGTATCCACCGCAACCAGAGATGCCTCATTGACTGCCTGCATGATATGGAGGCCCGAGTGGCACATATCAGCTTGCATACGCATAAGCATATTGCATTACATACACGTCCACCCATACTTCTGCCTCACCACCCTTTGTGACATGATAATATCAGGTTCTTGGTACTTTTAATCATCCTTTTGTTATGTAAGGCTAGTAAGCCTATCAGAAATAATGGTTAACTGGTTGCATCTTCTGTTATCTCTGGCACCCCTTTATCTTCCCTCTATTTTTCATGAAGCTAAGAGGGCCATGCAACCTATTTTTGTACTTTGGATTTTGCTGATGATAATATAATGCAGTTATTTTGACTAACAGAAAAAAAAATTGTATATATATGAATTTAAGAAATTGAAGAAAATTATTTAATTTTCTATAAAAAAATATATATTTTAAAAAAATTAAGAGAATTATTTCAAAATTATTATAGTTTTAATTCATTAAAACATTAGAAATATTATTATTATAAGAGATATTTTGAAATTGTGATTTGATGTGGGTGTATACAAGACATTATAAATAAAAGTGATTTTCCTATGGTCACAAAGTTGACAAATTATTTAAATCGATAAATTAAAAAAAAAACATCCAATCACATTATTTAAATCCATAAGATTTTAGAAATCATCCAATAACATGTTTTTTTATGAATCTTGTCACAATTTTCTCTTATCTTAATAATGGTCATTTTTATCTTTAAACTATTTTTAAAAAAAAGGTGATCATCTTCTTAAAGCATTTTTATTTTGTTTTATCTTCTTGACATGCATTAATATTTAATATGAGAAATTTGGATGTATTGATATTTTTAATATGCTAACTCTAATAGAGTAAAAAGTGGTTTTAATTAAAATTTGAAGTAATTTTCGGAAGTTTCTTCTTATTTGTTGGTTCTTATACATTAAACCATATAAGATAATACAAATAATGAAAGTAACAAAGATGAATTTCTTACCATTCCATAATAACCTTTTCATCTCCAATTTATCTTGTTTTCAAAGTTATCATTCTAATTGAGTTTTTATGAAGATAAACTCTAAAATATTTTTATTTACTTCCTTCAGGTCATTTTTCTCATACAAAATTAATATAATATATATTTTTGTTAACAAAAATATATATTAACAAAAACATCTAAACCTGTTTTAAAAATTATTATTTATTTACTTCCTTCAGGTCTTTTTTTCTCAGACAAATGTAATATAATTCATATTTTTGTTAACAAAAAACTATGTTAACAAAAACATCTAAACCTGTTTTAAAAAATATTATTACTTATTAACATAAGAGTTTAATATATATATATATATATATATATATATCTTAAATGCTAAAAAGATTAAAATAAAATATTAACATAATATTTTTTTAGTATTCCCCCACCTTTTTTTCGATTATGATGGTTCTAGGGTGGGGTTCTTCTGAATGTTGGATGTAAATATGGTTTATCCAAAAGTGTGTGAGAATTTTAAAGATAAATGGAAAATAAAACATCTTTTATTATTTTAAATGGATTTCACCTTAAACTCTTCTTTATTTTCATAAAATGTGACTGTTTAATTTAAATAAAAGTTATTCTCCAACTTATCAATTCAATTTAACATGATTTTTTTTAATTAAGTTTGTATTACCTCATAATTTCAAAGTACATCACTCACAATTCATTTAATGTGTAGAGTATTTAGTCTCATTATGCCTCAAGGGAAAACCTATGTATTGCATATAGACTAAAATTAAAATATAGAAAAAATAAAAACATTTGTTGTTGAGAACTACTAGAACTACCAGGTACTAAACTACATAAAGAAGATAAACTGCTACTAAAATATATATCATGATATCAAGAGTCTTAAGAATTTAATTGATTTTGGTCATGGTTACTTTCACTTGTAGGAGTAGGAGGCTCAGGTTCACACTCAAGGTGACTTTCCAGGTGAGCTAGTAAGTAATCAAAATTAACCAAACAATAATGTTGAGATCACCAAACCCACTTAATTCCATTAAAGGATGAGATGATATCATTACGGTCATCTTGCTTCTATTTCAAGATCCCGCTCATAATAGTTTTCATCTGCCAATGGAGGGTGATGGAGTTTAGGTACATACTCTATTTTCCACTAGTATGAATCGGGTCAGGAATCCAATTAGCTAACTCTTTTAGGATTTCAGAGTCAAAATTAGCTTGAAATTCTCTAGTAGTTAGGGATTCGAGCTAGTGGATTTCTTCTCAAATTTCAGCGGGAGTAATAGAATAAAATATAGTTGTAGCTTCCATGGTGTTGTATCTTAAGAAAAAAAACCTTGGCTGTGGTAAGGAATCAGTGCTCAAGACATATATATATATATATATATATATATATATATATATATATATATATATATATATATATATATATATATATATATATATATATCTATATATATCTATATATATATATATATATATATATATATATATATATATATATATATATATATATATGTCATATAAATATTATATCAAATGGTCTTTGCTTAGTGACCCTCAGAAATTTATTATTAAATCCTCAAGAATCTGATGCAACAAATGCTTCACAATGCCATTATCTGCTGATATTAATTGGAGTGATAAGAAGAACATGAAGAAAGGAAGCCCAAATTGATATGTTGATAAACAAAATCTATCACTTTAAACTTCAAAAGAATTTTAAGAAAGTGGAATAGTTAAAATGAAGAAGCGCCCATTAAGGATATTTAACTCTTATTCACATATGTAAAAAGATATATATAGCTTCATTACTTCATTTTATTCGTAGAAGGAAAATACATAATGGAAACTAAGAAACATATCAATAAAATTAGATGCAAGAACCTTGATCTACATTCATTAATCATCAGAAAATTGAGTACAAAATTTGTAGTAGTCCAAAGTTCCAAAACTTGGAACCCTTTCCTTTCTTTCCTTTCTCTTTAAATGCAATGTAAAACAGTTTGTAACTGCTAAAACTACTCCTAATTCCTCAAACTACTTGAAACTTCTTAAACTACCTATTACATATCATCGAAATGTCTTATTACAATTACACTCTCTTAACAGCGACGAAATAAAACTTAAATCCTAATCTATTTACTAAATATGAATTGGTCTCGCGGTTGTTGTATTCTCCTGATTTGTTGACTTGTCTTATGTTGACTATAAACGGACCCATAGACATAGGTAGCTTAAACATATGCCCCTTTTTTATAGGTACAAAATGTATTTGGTCAACATTCAAACTCTTCCTAATGAACTCTAAGGCAAATAACCTCATGGGCACAAATATAGGAAGCCTATATAGTTCTACCCCAATCCCATAAACTCTAATCTCTAAGTAGTCTTCATAAACATACCAATCTCCAAATTTACAATTTGTTCCCAACTACCAAAACTCTTGATCCTTTGGTAGGAAACATGGGGGAGAAACCCCATTCAGAATTCTATATGCAGTAGACATAAAATGATTTGCAAAATCAAACAAACCCTCCTCATTCTATTCCTCTCTTACTACATCAGTCCAAAATACTACTGACTACCTCTTTTTATTTACATCCATGATATTTAACCCCAAATGCGATAATTCTTCCACATTTTGATATAAAAAGAGGTAAATGATAAGAGAGGGGAACATGAATGACCTAGTGAGTGATAAACTCATGAGTTGAGTATTTACAACTTCTTGCCAATATTAAGGAATATCCAGCACTACCCCTGGCTTCATCATCAATGCAAACATTCCCTGAACTAATTTGTCAATTATGTTGTCGCCTTATTTTCCCAATATATTTGGAATACACCTCAGCACCGACTGAACTTCTACGTCAGAAACTTACAAAGAGAATTCCTTGCTATCAGGTTCAAACCACTTTGTATATCGCTTCAGGAAGAAGAAAAAATTATTGAATTCTTGACCTACAAGACTATCATAATGCGTTGTCAATGAATCTTCAGTGAATTGAACATAAGATTCTGACTCTGGGTAACACAGGGCTTGGAGAATTAATAGGGCTGAGACTTGTAAAACATTCTCTCCTAGAAAATTCATTACAAAACACTTGCCAGGATACATAATAGACATCAGCCAGTGCACAAACTTAGGGAAAATATGTGTTTTGGGGATACATGCAAACAATACACTTGATTTGGCCATGGTGGAGAAAATTGGACATGCTTTTTCATTTAGACAGACTTGTTGATAGAATTGAAGGTGTTCTAAAGAGAACACAGTGTCTCGGATATCCTTCTCAGTGTCCATGAGATAAATATGGTTGGATGAGCCGGAAAGAGATGAACGCTTAGCCACAATTCTGCTTAGGGTGGCGAACAACGACAAGGTGGCAAACAAAAATGGAAGACACAAGTGCAATCAAATTGACAAGAACAGAGAAACAATAATAGCCTTGCGAAAAGAAGAACCAATTTTAAATAGGTGGCGTGGGGTTTATGAATTAAATTCTGAGTTGACGCGGCAAAAGACCGTAAATGGTACCATGATGTGGCTGAAAGCTATCGCCAACCAGAATATTATGTCACTACAGGAGGTCTCAAAGGTACAAAGCACTCATTGGGGTCATGTCCCCGCAGTTAATCCGGACCGTAGATCTTGATCGGCACCTCAATCAACGAGTTCAACTGCAGAGGCACCCTCCCTGTTAACCCGTGTATTGAATGTGCCTGCGGGTTGCCACTTTTATCTCCTGACAAACAAATCTTCAGATCCCACTCACATAGTAGCTCGATCATTAACTGAATGTTGGGACCCACCTTCATGAATATTTTAAAGTATTGAACTTTAAATTTATACAAAACATTACATATTTGAGTTTAAGTATGAGAAACTTGTGCTTTAACGTACATTTTTTATATTTTTCCATTTTTTTTGTATTTTTGAAAAATTAAAATAAAGGATATTACAAATGAGACACAACATCTGGCTCCACCTGGGGATAATGTTTTTTTCCGCAAAACAATAAGAACTGCAGATTAGTGCCTTCACTTTGGGCATGGATTCAAATGTTGTTTGATGAAATATGAACAATGAGAAAACCAAATATGTACAATGGTGGACCATAAAATATAAATGTTGGAAATAATGTTTTAGATACTACCCATTCATAGGCAGCTCTATTGTTTCTCCATCAATATTCTCCAACATGAATGTATTATTTTATCTAGCTTCAACAATCTTGTATGGGCCATACCAAAGTGGGTCAAACTTACCATGCTTTCCCTTCTCTTCTCTTCTGGTATCCCATCTTAATACCAAATCTCCAGTTTGAAAAAGAATCTCTTTTGCTTTTCTATCAAAAATTGACTTCATCTTCTCTTGATAGGTGATCAAATTTTCTTTGACTTTGTTCCTTCTCTCACTAGATTCTATAACCTTGTTTAGCCTTCTCACCAAAGCATTAGATTCTTCTTGTGCTTCTTGAAGAAAAGAAATCAATGGTATAGCCAACTGAGTAGGAAGTAAAGCTTTAGTACCATAAACCAGTTCATAAGGAGACTTACATGTAGATCTTCTAGTAATCACTCTTACTACCCAAAGAGAAAATGTCAATTTTGAATCCCAATTTTTCTGATTTTCATTAATTGTTTTCTTCAAAATATTGACCAATGTCTTGTTGGAATATTCAGCTAACCCATTCCCTTGAGGATGAGATGATGTAGAATGAGATAGAATGACATTATATGTTTGAAAAAAATTAATTAATCTGGCTAAGTTGAATACCTGGAAATTGTCAGTTACAATTTTGATTGGACACCCAAACCTGCTGAAGATGATTTCTTCCAGAATATTCATTACTACCTGGTCATTTTCCTTTCTTGTAGGTTTTTTCTCCACCCACATTGTCAAATATTTAGTGGCAGTTAGAATCCATTTCAACTTCCCACTTGATGGTGGATTAATTTCTCCAATAAAATTTAATCCCCATTTCCTAAAGGGTTCTTCAACAAACACTGGGAGAAAAGGTAAGGGAGCTAACCTTTTCCTTTTTGCAAATAATTGACATTTATGGAAGCTTCTAACTAGTCTGTATACATCAGAAAATAAGGAAGGCTAGTAAAAACCTGATTTGAGAATTTTATGAGCAGTAACCTTCCAACTATAATGGCCTCCACGTAGATTTTCATGATACTCTTTAATAACTTCCATTGATTCACCTTCTATCAAACACAACAACAAAATGCCAGCAGGATCCTTCCAATATAACTTAGCATCAATTATCACATATGGCTGAGATTTGAGCTTAAGAGCTCTGTATTTTCTTTTGTTCAGTGAGGTTGGACAAGAGAAAAAACATAAGTAATGAACAATATCCTTATACCAATCAGAGCATAGGAACTTGTATTTAATTGATGTCTTTGTACTACTCTAACTGATTTCATCAATAGCTTCATCTAAAGGTTCCATTAAATTAATTCCCAAAGCTTGAAAAATTTACTCTGTCAATAGTTTTTCCAAACCTTGACCTTTGACCAATTTGGTAGGTTTGATATCTAAGTCATAATCTTGGATTTTAGCTATCCATTTTCCTCTTTTACCTTCCACAACGCTTTGAATGAACACATCTTTCACAACAAAGTTAGGCACATAAGGAACTATCTAATATTGCAACACATAAGTCGTGAATGCTTTTAATGCTTTAAATAAAGCATAAACCTGTTTTTCCAAAATGTTATATTTAAGTTCAGCATCCCTGAGAACTTTACTAAAAAATGCCACAGTCTGTTCTTTTCCCTCTTCATTCTTCTGCAACAGCACAACAGCAATGGTAGTAGGTGATGCAAAAGAAAATATTTGAAAAGCCTTTTGATAAGCTGGACTGATCAGAATAGGAGCTTCTTGAAGGGCTTCTTTAATCCTAGGAAAGGATTCTCTAGCATTTTTGTCCCACTTTACTTCTGCATTCTTCTTCAACATATTTGTTATGTTCTTTACAATTTCAGCATAATTTGGAACAAATATTCTCAAGAAATTTATTTTTCCTAGAAACCTCTGAATATCCTTTTTACTCCTAGGCAAGGGAATTGTCTGAATAGCTTCAACTCTTGCTAGATCAATTTTTACTCCCTGATTTGAAACTGTATGTCCTAACAAATTTCCTTCCTCCAAGGCAAATAAGGATTTTTTGGGATTCAATGACAACCCAAACTTTCTACATTTCAAGAAATACTTTTGCAAATGCTCCAAGTGTTCATCATCTAAACTTGAAAAAATGGTCACATCATCAAAATATATGACTACAAACTTATCACCCACAAATGCTATGTCCATTTCCCTTTGAAAAGTGGCACTCGCTTTCATCAAGCCAAATGGAATTCTTTCATACATGAACGTTCCCCATGGTGTGGTAAAAGTTGTTTACTTTTGATCTTCTTTTTCAACAGCTACTTGATTGTAGCCAGAGAAACCATCAGCCATAGACAATGTATATGCTCCTGTCACTTTCTGTAACACATAATCCATCTTAGGCAAAGGACAATTGTCTTTAAGTGATGCTCTATTTAAATTCTTGAAGTCAACACATGGCCTTATCTCTCCATTATTTTTCCTCACATGAACTAGGTTGGAAACCCAGTTTGAATATCTAAGTTGGACTATAATTTTTGCCTGCAACAATTTCTTCACTTCCTTTTCAATTGGAGCATGGAGAAAGGGATTAATTTGCCTAATTTTCTATCTGTGAGGCTTGACACCCTCCTTCAATGGTATTTTGTGCTGAATAATATCCAGATCATATGTTTTCAAATCCTCATAGGGCCACGCAAATACATCCATATATTTTTTGAAAAGGTCAATGTACCTTTCTTTATAATTCTTAGGGACACCCTTGAATAACTTGACAACCTTAGGCTCCTGTTGAGTTCCCAGATTACAATCTTCCATCTCACCCACATGAGGTACCTTCTTTGGATCCAATGCTACATCATTTGAGTCAAAAAATATTTCAAGACGAACTAATCCTCTGGGCAATCTATTATCTTTCAACTGGTCTATTTTTTGATCACCTATTTATTGCTTAAGATTTTTTATGTCTTCATTCTAATCAGTCTGTTCACTTTCTTGATCTATTTCACTAACTTCAAAATTTTCAATCATTGTCAGGAAATGATTTATCTGCTCATCATCTTCAAAAAAGTGCCAATGCTTAACATTTTCAGGAACGGAGGGTCTATGCCTCAACTCAATCTCATACCTTAGTTTCAGATTTATAGGTGGCTTGAAAGTACTAGCTATAACTGCCAGTGAATATGCCATTCTGTTTTCTTCTCTTGGAATTAATTGAAAATTCAAAGCTTCAAAATAATTCTCAATAAAGTCCCATACTTCATTCCTATATGATATCATCCTTGGGTTTTTGGTTTGACAAATATTTTTAATCTGTCTTATAATCAACTAAGAATCACCAAAAATGGAAATACATTGGATTCCTATTTGTTTAGAATTTTGAAAACTCAAAATTAATGCCTCGTACTCAGCTACATTAATTTTTTATTCAAATTAGAGCTTAAAAGAAAAAGGCAAAAGATTACCTTCTAGAGATATCAGTAAAAATCTAGCTCTTGTGCCATATTTTGAATAGGTACCATCAAAATAACACTTCCAAATTTTGTTTGAACCCATGTCGTTATGTAAAATTTCTGAAGATAGCTACTTCTCTGAGTCTTCAGCAAACTCTGCATCTTCATGCAACATAAAACAAGAAAAATCCTCCTTCTCTTGACCATAGATAGGGGAATTTCCTCCATCTTTCTTTGTGGAAGTTTTAACAAATCTTGTTTCTCTGTATAACCTTCTTTCTTCCCCATTGAACACAGGAATAATAGCATATGTGAAGTCCAGTTTTAAAACACCTCCAAGATTCACTCCCCAATATCTGGACAAAATCATAGAAAATATAGCCGTAATATCTGCAACCACTACACCCATCATGATACCTTTGGCTGGAATTTGGGCCAGGGATACCACCATGTCTTTGATAAGCCCAACACACTTCACCCTTTTTGAATCAAATGAATATAGGCATCTATAGGGTTTATTAATTTGTAAATTCAATTCTTTCATTATAGATAATGGCATAAGATTATGTGAAGCACCAAGGTCCAACATAAAATTATGAAGAATTAAATCATGAAGAAGCAGTGATAAATAAAATGGGGGAACAGAAGAATCTACCTCCTCCACATGTGAACCAAAAGTGACTACTGGTTTTTCCTCTTGCAAATTCACAGTATCACCAATATCATCAGACTGAGAAAGATTAATGAATTCTACAATCTCCTTCTTGTAACCTGGTGTCTTAGCTAGCTCAAGAAGGGGTAATTGGATTTTGACCTTTTCTAGCTCTTTGGATAGATTGAAGGTTTGATTTTGTTTGAAAATATTTTCAAGTTCTTCTTGATTTCTGCTAGGATTAGCAATATTTTCAGACACAGTAATAACCTTCTCCAAATTATTAGTATCAATGGACTTTGTTTGGGTAGACTCAGCCTGTTGTTTTTCAGTTCCACTTACTAGATTCATAGGTTTTTTCCCCTTATCTGATTTTTTTACTGAGTTCTTTGATTGTGGAGTCACCATTGGGGAAGGAACTGACTCTTGTTGTTGTTCTTCATCGTCCTGCATCCTTTATCTCTTTCTTGATCTTAGATCATATTTTTTATGAAACTCTGCTTGCATAAATTCTGTAAATTGTCTACAATAATCATCCATATCTTCTTGGTCAAAAGACACCCTAGCTTATGGTATTCTTCTTTACATTCTTCCTGTTCTTCATGTTCTTTCATGTACATGGTAGATATCTAATCTTCAACTTCCCTTTGATAATATTTAGTAGACTGTGAGGGTGATGCTTTTGTGTATAGTGGTGCTTGAACTTGATCTTGATCTTTTCTCTCCCTCTGCAAGATTTGCAGGGGCTGCTTTCTGAATTGAGGATTGAAATATATTCTGTTTTGTTGTGCGGGCCTTTGGGAGTTTTTATTCTCTAACTCCATCTTCACTGACTTATTTGAAAAATTCTTGATAACCTTTGTCATATCATCAATCCTATGATCTCGTGGTGATTCCTATTTGGCCTTGCATTTCTCTTGAACTGACTGCTTTTCTTGTGTTTTCCCAGCAGCAGTCATGTTTGCTTCAATTTCCAAAGCATCAGTTTGGATTTTCTCAAGAGTAGGAGATCTCCTTTCCCTTCAAGTGAAACTAAAATCTGACTCAAAAGCTCCAACAAAAACTACCCTTGCTCCAACAGGAGGATGTTTCATTTCTATGGGTAAACTATTATACAATTTGTTGAATCTTTTAATAAAATCACTCATGTTTTCATTAGGATTTTTCTTGATTGCATTAGACTTTGTTAATGAATAACCATGATCTCTTTTTTCACCCCATCTTTGGGTGAATTGTGTCTCTAATTCCTCCCAATTATTAATTGAGCCATTCTGCAAACCTTTAAACCATTTTCTTGCCTCTCCATTCAGAGACTGTACAAAAATTCTCATCACTACATCAAGATGTTCAACATTTAGATTCTCAGCAAAAGTGCAAAACAATGGCAAGTGTTGTTCTGCAGTCACTTCATATTCACCAGTAAAACGGGGAAGTAACTTGAGGAATTCTTGGGGCATGGCATTCATAGATTGTGGAATATTTAAAAGTGCATACCTGTTCATCAAGAAAGCATGGGCTGCCATGTTTATGCCTTGGTTAGCCACTCCTTGAGTAGGTGGGATTTGTGAACCAGTTGTGGATGTGGATGAATGGGGTGAAACAACTGATATGGGAAGGGTTTGATGAACAATAGCAAAAGAACCAACAATTGTATTTGGTTGCACTTGTGTGAATGTGAATGAAACAAACTCAAAATATTGTTCCTCTAGCCTTGGTTCTTGAAAATGGATTGGTGCGGAAAAGGATTCTTGTTCTGAGAAAATGAGTTTCTAGGAAATTTCCTTAGATGAAGAGTTATGTGAACTGTTACTAGGTGTACGCAGTGTAGCATTAGGTGTAGAAAGCATTTTTGGTTTCTGAGCTTTTCTACAAACCAATTTTTCAGGATCTGACAGAATAGGCGCTTTCTGTTGTGAGGTATTTGACCTCGTATCTGGCCTTTTATACACCAGAATTATGGAATAAAAACACTATTTCCTCCTCTCTGAACAACCAGAGGAAATATTAAAAAAACCCAGGGAATGAACTTCGCTTCTTCGTCCCCGGCAACAGTGCCAAAAAATGTTGTATCTTAAGAAGCAATCCCTTGGTTGTGGTAAGGAATCAGTGCTAATGACATATATATATATATATATATATGTCACATAAATATTATATCAAATGGTCTTTTCTTAATGACCCTCACAAATTTATTATTAAACCCTCAAGAATATGTGCAACAAATGCTTCACAATGCCATTATCTGCTGATATTAATTGGAGTGAGTTGTAGCCGCTACAACACCCTCCAAAATTTTGTCCCATTTAAAATTTTGAGCCCCAGACGCTTCATCAAAGATAAATTTTGACACAGACTAGGCCTAGAGCCTCAAGAGAGTTCTTTCCATGCATTATCTCTTCAAATTCTAATCCATGGCTTGGTCTCTTACAACCAGTCGCATAGTCGCGAAAGTCGCAAACTCATAAAGCCAAGAAATTTGCGACTATGTGACTGTGCGCCCTAGCGACCCAGTGACCCCTAGGTCGCGGAATCACAAGGTCGCAAGGTCGCATATCCCTTAACGAACCCTGACTTGTGACCCTGTGACCTGCATTAAATGACCATACGTGAGACCCCTTTATAAATAAAATGGTCGCATAGGCTGTATTCGACCTGCGCGACGGAGAAAGAAAATGCCTCTGACAGGCCAGCTGGAGCGCATTTTTTCCGTGTAATTTGTTGTTTCCTCCTGCTGTTTCCATTCTGATTAATTTTTCCCAAGCCTTCCCTTGCCCCTTGCTTATTTATCCCTGTCTTGGCCTCATTCAAACTCCTTAACGACCCTGCTCAGAGTCTACACCTCCCCCTCATGGATTATATCTCTCCCTCTCCTTCTCTGAAGCCTCTCCTTTCCACAGTTTGTCTTAATCACCCTTCCTAGCTACCTACGGAAGCCTTAAGAGCCAAATTTGTCTTTTCTACTTGATTTTTTTCCTTCCTCACCATTTATCACCGCAGGATCCTTCAAAATAGCCCTAGTGCGACCCCGTGACCCCACGACTCCGCGACTAAGTGACCTTGCGACCCCGCAACTTGGTCGCTGAGTAACGAGGTCGCCAAGTCACTCACAACCAATTGTCGGTCACCCTTGCAACCTAGCAACCTAGTGACCTCACAACCTAGTCGTAATTCTCCAAGTCGCGGTTCCCCTAATTTTGACACCAGTGCGACCTTGCGACCTTTCCACTTAGTCGCCAAGTTGCCAAGTCACTTTTCCTTGGAATTCTACACCGATGCGACCTAGCGACCTAGTCACAAGGTCACCAAGTCACGGGTCTATCCATTTCCTTAGATAATAATTGGCAGAGGTTGCAGCGACCTAAGCAGAGGAGTCATTTTCAATATTAATTGGTCGTAGAATATTTATAATTATGCCTTATGTCTTATCATGGGATTGTTTCATGAATATGCCAGGGAACATCAAAGTCGAGCTCGAGTGTGTGTCCATCTCTTCGGCCTCAAGCGATATGGGGCCCCTGGCAGTTCGAAAGAGAAACAAGAGTCCTGAAATAGAAATCTCAGAATAAGAAATGCCTCCTTCCCCTCCCCCTATCTATGGGGACACCACCTGTGTGTTCAGGAAAGGGAAAAAGATGAGTTGGTACCAGGTATACCAAGAGTTCACAAAGCTTGAGTTTCCAGAATATCTCCCAGATCGGCAGGTGTATATTCAGGTCAAGAGGTCCAAGCTCCACTATGCAGGTGCCCATCCACCAATATTTCCACGTCCAGATATTATTGAATAGATCATGTATAAGGTCGACTCTATAATTTGGGTCATCCGAGATCACTCGAGGAAATCATTTTCTAACCTAAAGGGGCAGGATGCGGAAGTATACTATGCACTCCCCACCCGAGAGAAAACTTTCAACTCTAAATGGGAAACCACTCATGTAGTTCCCATACCAGAGACCTTGAAAGGATGGTGGGAGGACCTAGTGAAGTTCAAAGTTAGGAAGGATCAAGAATATAAAATGGAGGGCCTCAGAAAAGTCTACAAGTTTGTGGCAGCAATGATGTGCAGGATGTACGGTTGACCAAATGCCACTACTTTCAATGGTACTTGGGTCTCTCTCATGTATGTTGTCACTACATATGGCACCCACTTCAACTGGGCCAACCTAATAGTAGTAGCCCTCAGGTCGAACATATCTGCAGCACAAGCACCTAAAGAAGGGTGTTCATCTGAATTTTATATGGCTTCCTACCTGTTGGACGCGGTATGCGGAAGATGTCAATTCACAGGATGGCCTCATAACTGGGATGTGGAGTAGGGCAGAACAATTCATAAAGAGTTAAAAGTGTTATGGGCCTCCAAGTACAAATAATATATGGAGTCAATCTCGCACAATTTCATTCTTACGCTCTACAAAAGTTTGTTTGGCAAAGATACCCCGTGCATGTCCAGGCGAGCCATGTATACAGTAACCCAAGTGGCCAATTGCTTTCCCATCACATAAAATACTTTCATCAGGGTCTTCGGGTCATTCAATGAACCTCACGCATTTCCCAAGTTCGTCACCGATAAAGTACTCTTGCAAGAAGTGTGCTACTAGATGATGAGTGGGTTTTCCAAGGTCCTCACCAAGGGAAAGAAAAAACCATGGCCTACCCTCCCGCTTAAAATTGGTGCCTATACGGTTAGGGATTTCAAAGAAGTAGAAGTAGAGGCTGAAGAAACCAAGGGCTTTCATTTCCCTCTGTTAGCACATAGATCATATGACCCTAAAAGGATCATCCCCTCACATTACAAACGGGCCAAATTCAAATGGAATTACCAACACACAGAATGCCCCATTGAAGAAAAAACTAAGAACTGGTACAACAAGGATAGGGAGGCTGCACCAGAAGAATTAACTAATCAAGGGGGTAAGGATGATCAAACCATGGAGGAAAGGGGTGACACGCTAGGAGAAGCCTCATCTTCCAAAGCTAAGAATCCAAGGACTGATGTGGGCAGTAGTCTCTCTAAACAGTAGTAGGAAAAGAGAGACATAGAGGTTCATGCACAGCAAGAGGCCGAAAAGAAGAAAAACTCAAAAGGACCCAAGATGCCCTAGTATGCCAACAAGAAGAAGACAAAAAAAAAAAAAAAACTGAGGAGAAACAAAAGAAACAATTGAGGGAAGAACAGAAAAAGAAGCAGGAAAAAGAAGCCCACAAGAAAAAATAAGAGGAACGCAAGAGGAAGGAAGAGGAATAATGGAAAAGGTTGAACGCAAGTTAAAAGAAGAACAAGATAAAGCCAGGGCTAAGGAGAGAAGAAAGGAGGAAGAAAGCCAGAAATCACGGGAATATTCTTCCAAAGTAGCAGGGGGGAGCAAGACACCACCCCCAAAGACAAGGGGACAAACAGAGCTGCCGCACATTGGTGTACCTCAGAAAACCCCTATGACAAGTATGAATTTTCCTCTCTCAGACCTTGGCACCTTAGAGGAATAGGAAGAGGATATCTTGGATCTGACAAGGCTGACCTACAATCAATTAACGCATAATATCAGGAAAGAGAAAAGGAAATGCCTCGCACGAAACCCAGCCACAACTCTTACAGTCACAATAGAAAAGGAGATAGTCTTGGACACCAGGAATAATCCAATTATGATTTCATCAGTAGGGACCACCTTTGCGATAGCCACAAAAGAAAATGTGAGCAGAATGAGCAGAGAGATTCTGTCTCTGTAACACAGGTTACAGGTTTCTGAAAAGAAGGTGGCTCAGTTTGAAAAGGACAAGGAGGTGCTGGAATGAGAATTCCAAAAAATTCGTTTCATGACCGCCCAGGCCAACGAATTGCCACTTACTATTCAAAGGGATTTGGCCACCTTGGAAGCCACGATGAAGCAAGTGTACAAGGAGATGTTTGTGATAAAATAGATAGTCGCATCACTGCTGAAAGCACAAACAGAAACCAAAAGTAGAACTGCACAACTAAAGGAGGCCTCCACTGCTTTGGACATCATGTTAGAATGGTCAAACATATACCTGCAAGCTCCTGACACCCTGCCCAGGAAAGATTGGATCTGCACCCAAAATGACAAAGTTCAGATATGAATGAAGATACAATCCAAGGATAAACTGGTCAAGGATGTAGAGAGGGCAATGTCTGCGTATGAACACCTAATTAGTGGCATCGATTCAATGGCCGAAGTACACCATATTCCCTCTCTGGGCATATTGGACACTGAAAAAACAAGGGAAGAGGTCGCCCAGGACATTCAAACATTCCTACAACCTATGAGGCAAGAAAATGCTTCCCCAGATCTTCCAGCCTCAGAGGAAAATATCATTTAGTTCATCATTACACCAGTCCTGATCTACACCAAGTTGGCTTCTCTATCTAATCAGATCACAGTAAAGAGGCGCGCCTTGGTCCCAGATGCTCTTGAGTTCTTTCATAGGTTAAGGGAAGATACTCCCTAGGTCACTCTAGTCGTTGTAGATTATCAAGCATGGCAAAAGTACCTTAAGGATCAGCAGAAGATAGACGTACCAGACCTCTCAATCACACAATTGCTTCCTTGAATAAGGAAATGGCATAATTCGCAGGTCACAGTAGGAAAGCAGGTCGCAGGTCACATACGGAGCTGGGTCACAAGTCGCAAAAGCCTCCTAGGTCACAGAGCATACCAACAGTCGAGAATATGAAGGGTCAGGGACACCCAAGGGTCAATTTTTCTCTATAAGTACTCCCTTTGAGGAATTGTAAAGGATTTTTTTTCAGGACTCCAAAAGGAGCAGAGATAATTATATAGAATTGAATGCATATTTCCGTGGATGAATGCAAACAAATTTTTTGGTTCCACTACTAGATCAGATGAGGATCAATGTGTGTTAGCATTATGAATATTTGTTTTATGTATTGATTATCTTTTATAATTGATTAATTTCTGTTTTCTTCTCATGTCATTTATACGTTTAAGCTTACTTGATGCGTTGATGGTATGAGAATATTTAACTGAATGATGTTGAGCGACTTCGCCATTTACATCATTTCATCTTTTGGAAAACGCTGAAGGAATTGAAGGGTGTTTCGACCATAGAGAATTGTTTCTTTCGTGGTCAAACAACTTTCTGAGCATGACCCTCATGATATGCTGCTAACAACATTTCTTTTCGCTACATTCTTCGAACCTCGCTTTGATATTTATAATGTTTCATTTTCAGTGAAGACTATTCAACCATTTGTCTTGTATCATTCGAGTAACCGTGTATTCACAGATCTGCAGGGCTCACATGCTTTCCGAGAAAAAGTGTATTCAATGTTTGCCGGAGCCACACCCTGGACGGGATCCCTATCACAAACTGTTTAGAGTCTAGTTTGGACTTTTTACCAGGGATATCCCCTACTGTTGGCCGGCATTTCTTCCCATCAATAGAGTGATAAGAAGAACATGAAGAAAGGAAGCCCAAACTGATATGCTGATAAACATAATCTATCACTTTAAACTTCAGAAGAATTTTAAGAAAGTAGAATAGTTAAAATGAAGGAGCGCCCATTAAGGATATTTAACTCTTATTCACATATGTAAAAAGAGACCTGCAGCTTCATTACTTCATTTTATTCATAGAAGGAAAATACAAAATGGAAACTGAGAAACATATCAATAACAACAGATGCAAGAACCTTGATCTTCATTCATTAATCATCAGAAAATTGAGTACAAAATTTACAGTAGTCCAAAGGTCCAAAATTCGGAACCCTTTCCTTTCTTCTCTTTCTCTTTAAATACAATGTAAAGCAATTTTTAACCGCTGAAACTACTCCTAACTACTCAAACTACTTGAAACTTCTTAAACTACCTATTACATATCATCGAAATGTCTTATTACAATTACACTCTCTTAATAGAGATGAAATAAAACTTAAATCCTAATCTATTTGCTGAATATGAATTGGTCCCTGTTACACCATTTTTTGGTCATTTAATCCATTGTTATTAAATGGACCCAAGTACACCAAGTAAGACCAATTTTACCCCAAGTAAAATCGCATTCACTATGAAAAATAACTTAGTAAACCACCTTTATTAAGTTGTTTATGGTCTAAACAGGAAACCCCTTGAGGAAAAATTAAATAAATCCATATTTGTTTGATTTTCCTCAAGGAATAATTAGTTA
Organism: Pinus albicaulis; assembly: GCA_034641835.2. Taxonomy (NCBI): domain Eukaryota; kingdom Viridiplantae; phylum Streptophyta; class Pinopsida; order Pinales; family Pinaceae; genus Pinus; species Pinus albicaulis. Next base: position 253,859,872 of record CM076582.1, read on the forward strand.
AACAACAGTTTAATTAATATTCCTGGTTATATTTAACCCAAAAAGAGGAAATTAATTAGATAAATCATTATCTATCTTATTATTTTCTAAGAATAATTATTTAAACATTACTTAAATAATATTCTTTGTTAAATATGACTAAATGTCCCTTAAATAATTAAATAAATTATTATTTATTTGGTTATTACTCAACCATATCCTTAAAATGATAAATAAATCATTTATTTATTTATTATTTTTTAACCACATCCTTAAAATGATAAATAAATCATTTATTTATTTATTATTACTTAATCACATCCTTAAAATGATAAATAAATCGTTTATTTATTTATTATTTACAAATAAGGGGATTTGACGAGTTCAAGTCAAATTCCTTTTCCCTCCAACCAATATAATAAAATATTCCATAAAAGTTGGATCTTGAGTTGGTTAATAATATTTTAATTATGCACCAATATCTAGACTAACTCAATATTTTGTTATAAATAGAAGGGTTTTCCCATTCATTTGTCACCTTTTGTTGCTTAAACATCACTATGGATCTCAACTCTTGGTTTGGCTATTGATCCACCATCATAGCCATATTTTTCCATTTTTGTCTGGGTTTTCTACACCATCAAGAGAGAGGAATTCTAAATCTGAAGTGCTGAGGACTTACAAGAACCCATCCCATTGAGGAGAACAGGGAACACCCTCTTGTGTTTTCCCTCCAGGTGCCATTAATAAAAATTTCATTAGATATATTCTTGTCTTGTTTATTGGATCTATGGAGTAAATCTTATTTTTTCTACTGTTTAATGTCTTCTAATGCATAGATCTAGATTTTTGCAGCATTTGTATTGATCATCTAACTGTAGATCTGAAGGTATTAGTAGTCATTTCTGCTGTTAGGGTTGTTTTTTATGCGTAGCTAAAGTGGTATTTTTTCGTACGCTTCGAATCAAGATTCATGCTAACAATTGGCGACTCCACACAGGTTTACGATTATGACCATTGTCGTTTTTCTGATCCTTTCATATCCAGCTGCTTCAAACCCTAGTATTTCTCTTCATCCCCTTGTTTTTTATTTTCTTGATGTTTTTTTTAACCCATAAAACCCTAAAACGTTAAAAATTCTAACTTCCACATGTTTTCGGACCCATTGCGCAGGTGACAGACATCAGCTGCAGTTGAGACGACAAATTTTTCTAAAATATGCCCCCAAGAGTGCTGGAAGTGCAGGTCACACTTTTCAGCCCAAAACCTGTGGCCTAGATCTCCAGGTCGCACTTTACAGCCCCAAAATTGCGACCTATGCTGAAAACAGGTCAGAAACTGTGACCTGGACTTTTTGCAGGGATATTTCTGAAAGTTTTCTGGGTTTGTCTTAGCCTCTGTTCAGGGTTGTCTAACCTCCATATCCACCCGTTTTGGACATGTACTTGTTCTGTTTCACTCAAATAAGTGGGAACCCAACCCCCTAGGGCTTTAGTACCCCCCACTTTTTGTGGAAGATTTTTTGCTGTTGCAGGTTGTCTGAAATTTTAGTCTTCAGCCATTTTTTTAGATTTGATACCTCACCTTCAAATCCACTTCAGATCGGCTTGTTATCCATCCAAATCACATCATCTAGCTTTGCTTGGGTTTTCCTCTAGGGATCACTATGTTTCCCTTCAGGAGATGGCCTTTCGCCACTGTTTTTACAGCAATTTTTCCTCTAATTTGTTGCTATTTTCTGCACCACTTTCCAGTAGATTTTGTCTTTTAGATCCCTGTCCCTCTTGACCTTTGATCTATCATTTTTTGTTTTAGTGTGTTTTGATTAGTTTTTTACTCACCTATAGACTAGTTGTTGAGAGGCCCACCTCCTTGGGTTTAGATTATTTCATTATTAGTTGTTTATTTTCTATTTTTGCAGGCCTATATACTATCATTTGCAAGTTTATTTACAGCCATACAGCACACTTTTTATTTTTCTCTACAAACGTCTAGGTTTAAAAATTAAAATTTACACACTTTTACACACGCACCCTAAGTGAAAAAGGGTTTGGTTAACACCGCCAAGCAAAGACTCTAAAACATTGAAATCAATTGATCTTGCACCTTTCTACCCTTGTTTCGACATTGTAATCAGTTGATCTTGCACCTCCCTGCCCTTGTCGATCCCTTTTTCCTTTGTGTCATGTTTGTGCCATCACCATTATGCCACCAAGGCGTTTATCTCGGAGACTTCTTGGCATTCATCCTCAGTTTCTGGTATGAATACTTACTCCTTCGCATAGGATTCAAGTTAGTCCTCCACCAAGTCCACACATCGACTCCTCTTCTAGCCCTTCAGGTTCTCCTTCTTGTTCCACCTTCGGTTCTCCCCCTGACACCTTCACCATGTCTAGCGCAGGACCTTATGCTAGTGGCAACCCCAGCCCTCAAGATGGGAATACCACTAGTGGGACCCTTACAGACGCTACCCCGGCTGCGCCCTTGCTCCCCTTCATGGTAGGCCTCAGCCTCCCTGACTTGGACCGGTTGATAAACGACCCTATACACCATGACACTAGTTGGCCTGCTATGCCGACAAAGCTCCCTTCCGACATCCCAAAGTTTGAAGGCCTTGCTGGAGAAGATCCTTCAAATCATGTTCAATCTTTCCACATGTGGTGTTCATCTAACTCCGTTACCCATGACTCTATCCGTCTTTGGTTTTTCCAATGAACGCTTACAGGTAAAGCTTCTAAGTGGTATGTTTATTAGGCCACTTCCTCTCATACCACCTTTGCGACTCTTGCCCAAGCTTTTTTATCTTAATTCCAGCTTCCCCTTCATTATGACACTGGTATCGAACTTTTGACTTCTTTTCGTCAATAATTTGTGACCCGCCTATCCGATCATGTCCAAGAATGGCAGAGAAGAAAGAGCCTATGTCAATCCCCTACCTTTGAAGACTGTGTCTACATGGATTGGTTCCTTAGATCTCTCTTACCTCCTATCGGGAAAGATGCTGCATCGCATTTTCCTCAAACCGAAGAAGCCGCCCTCCAAATGGAGTTAAAATATGACCTGATCTACGCTCAGATGGGTTATCTTTATACCGTTCTACCTGATCTCCCCAGACCCGGTGGTGCCAACGCACCGGGGGCACCTCATGCCACCGACAGTATCGTTGGAGCTCTCTCTCATCCATACGCTCAACCTCCCATGGGTTATGGTTTTCCTTTGGGGGGGGCAGCACCTCCCGCACTTTTCTCCCTCCCGGTAGCACGTATCCAGGATACGGCATGCCTCCTCTTTTCGCCCAACCTCCTATTTACCACACTGTTACCCAACCCCCTTATCCGTATCCGCATCTTGGTGCTCTAGCTCCTCTAGCATCAGCACCTCCACCTCCCTTGCCTGCTCAACCCCCGCAACAGTAGTCACTACCCCCTCAAGCGCAGGTGGATGCACAGCAATGATTTGTGGCTACCCAACCACCTAAAGGTTAGGTGGCCACTCAACCTCTTCCATCTGGTTCCCCTAATTACAAGATTCTCATGATTTCCTCTGATCAGCCTTCTGAACCTTCTTCTCCTGGCCCTTCACCTTCAGCTGGTACTCATGACCCCCCTTACCCTCCTGGAATGGTTCCTCCAGGCCTTAACCATCTTGGAGCCGTCCTGCCTGGTCATTACCCCTTTGTTTAGATATTGTTCCTAGCTCCCCCACCAGGTGTGTACACAGTACCTATTATGGCCACCCTCTCTCTTCCTAACCTGACCCTTGGGATTCCCGTTTGGTACCTCAATCCTCCAGTTGCTACCCCACCTGGTCAACCCAAACCTTATCTTACTTTGACCCTGGTCCAACCGGTCCATATGACTTCTCTCGCTGCAACAGTGCCTCATTCACCTCAACAAGAACCACCTCCCATTGTGACTGCTTCACGTAAGAAGTGCAAAGCTCACAAGGGGGCATCAAAGGACAAGGTTTCCCTGACAAACCCTACCCCATTTTGGCCTCCAAAGCGTACCATCCAGTGTGCTTTGTCTGATTTCGCTGGCCACGACACCCATACTTGTCCAGAGTTGCATCACCTTAAGTCCATGGTCAATGAGATGTTTCCAGAGTCTGATATCCCAGAGGTATATGTCACTATACTGGATTCAATCCCAAAACTCAAGTCTTTGCGCACAAATCACCCTTGCACTTTGTGTGATTTCCATGGCCACTATACTCACCTCTGTCCCCGACTTGAAGAGTACTGCTCCTCTTTGGAAGCAGTTCACCAATTCGAGGCCAAGCGCAACGAGTCCACCGCTCCCTTATTTGCGTGTTTTTCTTAGGAAAAACCAGAGGATAGGAATTCTCCCATTGAAATTCCCCCTCCTGATGTCGAGATGATGGAGCCTTCACCCACCTCTTTCTACCTATCATCATCCATCAGACTCTCGGTAGAAGTCCCCTTGGAGACTTCCCCTGATGTTTCACTTGACCTTCCTTCAACGATCACCCTGGGATCAACATCGGTAGATCCTTTATCTGATTATCTATCTGTTACCACTTGTGATGATGCCCATGTGAACCTCTCTTCTCAAGATGATGAGTCAGGTAGCTTCGCCACGTCAGATGGTATTTCTTTAACCAGTCACCCCATCCTCTATTACGATGACGACATTGTGGAAGAAGTCACCACCCCTGACTTTATCTATCCCCACTTACATTGAACTCATGCATTCGAACCACATGCACCTTGTGGAAATTACATTGACACCCAATATTTGGGTAAGGGGGCACACATATTTGAGAGACGAGGAGAAGAAATTATCCACAACTCTCCTAGTGAATCTATCCATGTTGACTCTAGTCCCATTATTCTTCCACATTTATAAGAATCAATAGAGTCCCATATCACTTCAAATCACTCTAGGGATGATACCCCTCATCATTCCTTCATATTACATCAGCAACCCAGTCTCATAGACATTGTGGTTGACCAACCTATGGATTTTCTAGGAGAACATCAGTTCATTATCTCAAAATCCTCTCTTTGGGATAGTAACACCATGAATTCCAACCCGGAAACTTAAAGTCCATTTGATTCATATATGCATTACCAAAAGAGATTGGTAATCCTCTATTTCCTTTCTCAAACTGCATAACCATACCGAAAACAAATGCCACACCACATCATTAAAATGTGTTTAGATTTCCCTTTCTCTAAATACATCTTGGCGTGTCCACAACATGCTTTGGGTCACCTATGCCCCTCAACCATAAAAATCCCAGATCTCAGCAAAAAACAACACTAAAAACCCATTTCTTTAACAGGTCGCACTGTTCAGGTCATTTCCTGGGATAGGTCGCAGTTTTCTACCTAGGACCTGCTACCCAGGTCGTAGAGCGGACCCAAAAAAGTGTGACCTGGCCTGTTCCTGAGCTCTGGGTACCTAAACTGAACTTTCAATCCACTGAAATGAAAGAATAGGATTAGGCCTCTTACCTGCAATTGACTGCTCTCAATTCCCACGGTCGGTTTGTCTACTACATCACCACAAGATTTATGGCCTTCCCTCCTCGCTACATTCACCATAGATCCACATACAAATGAGTGAATTGGGCAGGAAAACGCCTTATTAAAAGAAAACCCCTGATTTTTCTTTCACCTACTATGGACAAACCGTAGCTCATTTTGATGAACCGTATGTACCATTGGAAAGCCCTCAAATGGGTATCTATTAGTTTTTAGTGATTTGATACTTCACCAGGACACCCTTTTTCCAGGAAGTGTCTCTTCACTCCTCCTCAAAATCGAATTTATTCACTTGCAACAGTCGTACCAGGGGCACCATGTTGCCTCCATACTTTTCCACGCTCGTGTTGACTTTCATCGTGAGTTACCATTTGGTACTCATGCTTTTATGGTCCCCATTGGACCCTTTTCTTGTGTGGGAGCACCATTGAGTCACCCTTGTTTAGAGCATCTGAGTTGAGTCATCATTGCTTTCATGGAGTCTATCCCGAGTCCCTTCGCACCCTGCTATAGTCCTCCATCCTTCATTGCTTGGTCCCTCTCTCGTGTCGCACATTATGGCCTTTAGTCCCACTGTCCCCTATCCCTCATGATATTGTGTCAGTCATTGCCAGGTCATCCATGCCATTTATGCTCTAACAAGGGAAGTCATCTGTTCGCTACTTAGTTGTCCCCATTTCATCATCATCATTGGTGTTAGTCTGTTAGTCACTCTACTATTTTCTCCCGTGCCTTAGTTGAGGATCCCTTACTGCCTCACCTATGGCAGACCTCCTTTTGTCAACATCAACTCATTCATTCCAGAAGACAGGTCCAGAGGGCGGTGTACCTTGGTTCCAGCTTCCACTCCTGTTCGGTGCCTCAGATCATACAAAGGGACTCCTCATTGCTCTTTGACTTGATTTTTTCTCAGCTCCAGCTCCTTTTCAACATGATCGAGATTCGTATACTCGATGGTCCAGTGATGCAGCAGCTGACATCAGTGATTCCCGGATGTGTGTGAGATGTCTCAGCCCTCATGAGGGGGTGGCCCTATAGGTAGCCCCCCACACACTCAGATGACCTCTTCATTATAGCCTTCGATGTAGTTCCATAAATTTGATGATGTCAGCCTCAGCCGCTTGCAACGCCTTTTTGTTTGCATGTATCAATCAGATTTTCAGAGCCCTTTCCTGTTTTCAGGGGCATCTGGGTTGCATTTATATCTCATGTACTCACATATCATTGTACAAGTCCTGGTTGTTATCCCAGGCACAATATGTATGTGGGATTCATTATCATGTTGTTTATCTGGCTCATGTTTATAACCAACATTATGCCGTCTCGTGGTTTTCAGGATGCCTTATTGTTTGTACTATTGCCTCGGCGGGCATAGGTATGCCTCCCCCACCGCCTATAGCAGATACTCACTTATCAAAAAGACTTGTCACACCTGCAAGTCACCTCCTTAGGGTCTAGTGCTTTCAGCACTTTGGTCTACCTTACAATCCTCTCTCTTTGACTTCCCCGTTTTTGTCTAGTGATTGAGTTCTTACAACGTACTTCGGTCATACGATTAGCTCCTAACGCTCTCATGTTGGGGGTATTACACCATTTTTTGGTCATCTAATCCATTGTTATTAGATGGACCCAAGTACACCAAGTAAGACCAATTTTACCCCAAGTAAAATTGCATTCACTATGAAAAATAACTTAGTAAACCACCTTTATTAAGTTGTTTATGGTCTAAACAGGAAACCCCATGGGGAAACATTAGATAAATCCATATTTGTTTGATTTTCCTCAAGAAATAATTAGTTAAACAATAGTTTAATTAATATTCCTGGTTATATTTAACCCAAAACAAGGAAATTAATTAGATAAATCATTATTTATCTTATTATTTTCTAAGAATAATTATTTAAACATTACTTAAATAATATTATTTATTAAATATGACTAAATCTCCCTTAAATAATTAAATAAATCATTATTTATTTGGTTATTACTCAACCATATCCTTAAAATGATAAATAAATCATTTATTTATTTATTATTTTTTAACCACATCCTTAAAATGATAAATAAATCATTTATTTATTTATTATTACTAAATCACATCCTTAAAATGATAAATAAACCATTTATTTGTTTATTATTTACAAATAATGGGATTTGACTCAAGTCAAATTCCTTTTCCCTGCAAGAAATATAATAAAATATTCCATAAAAGTTGGATCTTGATTTCGTTAATAATATTTTAATTATGCACCAATATCTAGACTAACTCAATATATTTTTATAAATAGAAGGGTTTTCCCACTCATTTGTCACCTTTTGTTGCCTAATGATCACTCTGGATCTCAACTCTTGGTCTGGCTATTGATCCACCATCATGGCCATATTTTTCCATTTGTGTTGGGTTTTCTACACCATCAAGAGAGAGGAATTCTAAATCTAAAGTGCAGAGGACTTACAAGAACCCATCCCATGGAGGAGAACAAGGAACACCCTCTTGTGTTTTCCTCCCAGGTGCCATTAATAAAAAATTCATTGGATATATTCTTGTCTTGTCTATTGGATCTATGGAGTAAATCTTATTTTTTCTACTGTTTAATGTCTTCTAATGCATAGATCTAGATTTTTAAAGCATTTGTCTTGATCATCTAACTACATATCTGAAGGTATTAGCAGTCATTTCTGTTGTTAGGGCTGTTTTTTATGCGTAGCTAAAGTTGTCTTTTTCTCATATGCTTCGAATCAAGATTCATGCTAATAGTCCCACTGCTGTTGTATTCTCCTAATTTGCTAGCTTTTCTTATGTTGACTATAAATGGACCCACAGAAATAGGTAGCTTAAACATATGCCCCTTCTTCATAGGTACAAAATGTATTTGGTTAACATTCAAATTCTACCTAATGAACTCTAAGGAAAATAACCTCATGGGCACAAATATAGGAAGCCTATATGGTTCTACCCCAGTCCCATAAACTCTAATCTCTGAGTAGTCTTCATACACATACCAATCTCCAAATTTACAATTTGTTCCCAACTGCAAAAACTCTTGAGCCTTTGGTAGGAAACATGGGGGAGAAATCCCATTCAGAATTTTATATGTAGTAGACATAAAATGATTTGAAAAATCAAACAGGCCCTCCTCATTCTTTTCCTCTCTTACTACATCAGTCCAAAACACTACTGACTGCCTCTTTTTATTTACATCCAGAATATTTAACCCAAAATGCAAGAATTATTCCACATTTTGATATAAAAAGAGGTAAATGATAACAGAGGGGAACCTGAATGACCCAGTGAGTGATAAACTCATGAGTTTAGTATTGACAACTTCTTTCCAATATGAAGGAATATCCAGCACTACCCCTGCCTTCATCATCAATGCAAACATTCCCATAACTGATTTGTCAATTATGTTGATGTCTTCATTTCCCAATATATTTTAAATACACCTCAGCACTGGCCGAATTTCAGCGTCAAAAACTTCCATAGAGAATTCTTTGTTGTCAGGTACAAACCGCTTCGTATCTGGCTTCAATAAGAAGACAAACTGATTGAATTCTTGACTTGCAAGACTATCATAATGCGTTCTCAATGACTCGTCAGTGAATTGAACATAATATTCTAACTCTGGGTAACATAGGGCTTGACGAATTAACAGAGTTGAGACTTGTAAAAAATTCTCTCCTAGACAATTCATTGCAAAACACTTGCCATGATACATAACAGACACTAGCCAGTGCACAAACTCAAGGAAAAGATCTGTTTTAGGGATATATGCAGACAATACACCTGATTTGGCCATGGCGGAGAAAATTGGACATGCTTTGTCATTTAGACAGACTTTTTGATAGAATTGAAGCTGTTCTAAAAGGCACACAGTGTCTCGGATATCCCTCTCAGTGTCCATGAGAGGAATATGGCTAGATGAGCCAGAAAGAGATGAACTCTTAGCCATAATTCTGCTTAGCGTAGCGAACAACGACAAGGTGGCGGACAACAATGGAAGACACAGGTGCAGTCAAATTGAAAAGAACAGGGAAACAACAATAGCCTTGCAAAAATAAGAACCAATTTTAAATAGGTGGCCCGAGGTTTATGAATTAAATGTTGAGTTGACACGCCAAAAGACCATTAAATGGTACCATGATCTGGCTGAAAGCTTTCGCCAACCAGCTGATTACGTCACTACGGGAGGCCTCAAAGGTACGTAGCGCTCATTGGGGTCATTCCCCAGCAGTTAATCCTAACCACATATCTTGATCGGCCCCTTAGTCAACAGGGTCAACTGCAGAGGCACCCTCCCTGTTAACCCATGTGTTGAATGTGCCCGCGAGTTGCCGCTTTTATCTCCTCACAAAAAAATCTTCAGATCCCGCTCACATAGTAGCTGAATCATTAACTAAACGTTGGGAACCACCTTCATGAATCTTTTAAAGTATTGAACTTTAAATTTATACAAAACATTACATCTTTGAGTTAAAGTATGAGATACTTGTACTTTAACATACATTTTTTTATATTTTTCCATTTTTTTTGTATTTTTGAAAAATTAAAATAAAGGATATTGCAAATGAGCCACAAGACATGGCATGTTCTTGGGCACACAATCTCTAATGGGGACCTATACCACAAGCTCCCTCATGATTACGCATACATTTCTAGGGCATATTGTACCAAAATACGAAGAATCATTCAAGATAACCATCCCACAATATCCCACGACTAAGAGGAATGAGACTAGTTAGGATGAAAAGAAAGAAAATCCAAGAGTTATTGGGTATTATGGGCATCCGAAGCTAGAAAGTAAAGGAGGACCAATAAATCTAAGATATGGATGAAAAAATTTAGGAAGGGTCACACACTGAGAAAGAGACCTCGTGATGTAAGCCACAAATCTTTTAGAATTTAAGGGAAATCCACCAATCTTACACCAGAAATATACAAAATCAAAGAAGAAAAAAATTGAGCTAGGAGAATAAGACAATACCCTAATATATCTAGCCAACTTTACTTGAGCTAATGAATTCACTCTCACTGAGCATAGGATGATGCCTCTTGCAATTACAACCTCTAGCTCCATTGGAATCCATAGAGTCTCATAGTATGTTTCCTTTGTGTGCCTAGAACCAAGATCTAGTATGATATCCATCAACCCATGCCAGCAACATGTCCCTCTAGACACTAAAGCCAAATTGGCTTGCATGCAGACATAGGTCACTTCAACTCTATTGCTAGAGGCAAGCGACCTCAATTCAGGAAAAGGCCATGAATTATGCCATTCCTCTACAATATTCTCACCACACATAAGCATGTCACTTATAAACAAGCAAAATAATATCCCCACTTACGATGGGGTGGGGGGGGGGGGGATCCCATGCATGCCATAAAATATAGAATGTAAGCTCTCTCCTCGCAAAAAAATTGAATAGAGAAAGTCTTGGCATTGTAATGAATTAGGTAGTAATGATTCGCATGTGTAATTCCCGCTCCTATATGTTTTGGGAGGAAACAAGATGGAAAGCTCCCCCCCCCAAGAAGAAGGAAAAAAAAAACCAACCTCCAACATCACTTTTACCAACATCCCATCTGGGGAACATAATACTTCTCCTTGAAATAAATAGTATCAGATACTAAATGGATAACACGAAAAAATCGTAATTCGTCAATAGTCATATTTAATATTAAATGCTATTACAATTTGTTGGATATTTAACTCCTACTTTTCTTGTTCATATTGAGTGATATTCCTGATCATAAAATTTAATTTTTGTGTGAATTATTTGATTGTTAATTAGTTATATTTGAGAGATTTAGTCCAACTAAAATAACTCAGTTTAATATTTGGTTGAGATATTTTCTCAACTAGTTGATTGTGTGGTTAAGATGGTATTTATATCTCAGATGAATACTTGATGTATTTATATGTGTTTTTAAAAATATGTTTTTGTGTTTTAATTTCTATAAAATTTCATGAAATCTCATAGATCTAGGTGTAAATCCCTCATGGGAGTCCTCGGAATATGAGAAAAAGGTGCGAGTTATTTGTTGTATGGAAAAGTTGGTGTAGATAAGTAGGTGTTTTATTTCATGTGAAGTTTCTTGTGTGGTTAAATGGATGGATTTCATGAAGGACCTTCCACTGTAAATATACATAATGAAAGAAAATCATTGAAATAAATTTTTTCTTATCATGATAAGCATCAGGCAGAAGGCCATGCATTCACTCAAGCAACTATGAGAACAACAAAGAAATAATGATTGAGTCTTTCCATAGGTTTTATTAAATATTTTTCTCAACAAATTGAGCTTGCATTTACTTATTTAGACTTTTGTGGAGTGAATGCTAAAACCTTGTTAAGCTCCAAGAGTGAGAACATTTGACCCTCAAGAAAATCCATGCTTCCATTCAAAACCTATTATTTTGTTGGGGATGCATCGATACAACTCAAGAATAATATGGATAATACTTATGAGCATCGGATATGGATCATGAACATGTCCAAAATTCATTGTCTATGCTTGTGCATCACATTTATGTGCAACTATTAGTGGTTGAAAGATGAAAAAACACAAGTGTCAATGAATGCATTTTCTTTTGATAGTTGATTTGATTGTGTGATTATTTGTTTTTTAAATACAAACATAAAATGAAAAATCACGCAGTTACATTCAAAGAATCAATTTGACACTTTTGTTTGACTTGTTGAAAATGAATGCTAACTAAACCTATCTTTTAGATGAGTGTCAAACATGCCTACAAATTTAAAATATGTGATCACTATTGCAAAAAAATTCATCCTGTCAAGTACTAGCCTCTTATGTTAGCTCAATAATGGTAGGTTTTTACGGTTTCTGCTAATAACTTTGGTTTTCACTACAACATTATTGGTTTTTATGTTGAAGGGTGTCATAAGGGAGAGCAGATATTAGGCCCTCATGTCTATTGACACTAAAACATGGAATGCTCAATTAACTATGGTGGGCCTCACAACATTGGCCTTCTTTTTTGAGAAACCAATGTATTATTCAAAGTGTTCTATGGTTAATTATGAGTTTCGGTTGTATACTTATAATAAGTATTTATAGATTTTGTTAATATCTTATATTAATAAGTGATGATGAATTTTTACAATTATATAGGTCGTGTTATAACATAGACTAGAATACATTCAATACTAGGTTTCCTTTCTATATAACTATCAAGTACAATGGTTGGCATCCTTGTATATCGGTAGATGGAAGCATGTCCATAGAATGACTAGTCATTCAATTATTACAAACATAAAATTTATTATGGTCTAAAGAAATTGTATATTCAAGAGATCAAGTGGAAGGAAAGCTTAGTATGGAAGGTTATCCAACTAGTTTAGAAGTTATGGATATAGGGAAGAATCCACAACTTCCATAGTATGCTAGTGAGCAGGGAAATTTTTTGGAGATAATATTCGTAGTTCGGCTAACTTTTCATTCCTTTTTTTAAAAAAATGTATCAAATTTCCTTTTTTTTTGTAAAATTGATTTCTCCAAATTTTATAGTAAAAAAAATATTTGATTATAAAAATCACCAAAAAATTATATAGACCAATATAAAATTATTAAGAATCTAAATATTTTACAAAATTGTCACAAAAATTTTTACAAATTGCATATTAGGTACTCGTAATATTCCTCAAGGTTTTTAAAATTTAAAATAAACTTTCATCCTTAAAATTTTCCCTATCAATAAGGTTATGTGAATTTGAGAAATTTCGATTCAAGAGTTCAGGGGTGACAGAACTTGCCCTTTACAATGGTTATGAGACAACAATTTACATGATTTCGAAAATGATTAGAGAAGCTAATGAATATGTTCCCACACGAGAAGATAAAAGAAAGGTACTTGTTAAGGGAGGGTGTTATAGATTTAACAACTACTTGTCCTCTGCATTAAGGGAGGATGTTAGAGATTTAACTCTTACTCGCCCTTTGCATATTGAATGATATTCTTCATTATAAAATATAATTGTTCTATGAGTTGTTTGATTGATAATTAATTAAATTTGAGAAATTTAATCAACTAAAATAACTCCTAGTTTAATATTTTAATTGAGATATATTTTTTCAACTAATTAATTATGTGGTTAAAATAATATGAGGGAGATGTGTAAGTTTGTTCGTTCATTCGTTCCCTTTAAAATAAAAATAATAAAAAATTAATGTCGGTTATAATAATAATAAAATATGTTCTAAAGTAATTAGAAGTAAAAAAAAAATTGTGTGAGTAAGATGTTTAAATCTTATAATTTGATAAAATATTTTAATACAAATTTATGTTGACATATACTTAAAAATATGTTAATAACAAAAAACTATTTTAATTTGCTTCATAAAATGTCTAGATGTACATATAGTGTAAAATATTTAATGTCTATTGAGTATACATTATATATCATTTAAAAAATATTAAATATATATTACGAAAAAAATGAGTTTTTATGGTTAAAATTTTTATTTAGTCTTATATATACTCTATTTAGTATTCAAAATAAAATTTAAATAATGAAAAATAACACATTATATTTTACACTCTATAAAAATTTAGAGCGAAGAAATTTAATCTCTCTCAATTCATATTAAATCCATGTTTAAAATAAATATACCTTAATTATTTTAATAAATATTAATATTTTATTTTTATAATTTTATAATGTTTAATGTATTGTAAAATAATTGCGTTTGTTTGTTATTTCTTCTGAATGAGATGACAAGTTGACATACACAATAAACCGTTCATGTGGACTCTGAAACTGGCCCATACCATGCCCCCATGACAATTACAACAATTCATATGGAAACAAAGATTGACATCTTTTTATATGGTCGTACTCGGACTCTTGCTGCACCAGCGGAACCAGCATTAAGAAATGGCATTGCCAGTGCAGGTAAGTGGCCAGAGGGGAAAGGGATTCGGCCATATTTTTGTCGGTTTCATATGTAATGTCTGCCATTATGACTTTGGCTCCGTGCTTTGTGAAGAGCCAGATGCTCCGTTAGACACGGACAGATCGATGACAAGGAGAAGTGATTAACCAGCACTGTTGACTGACATGTATTAATGTTATTATAGGCTATATCATTTTTATATGTTTTCAATATAATTAAAAAATAAAGGCAGCAGGTTACATTGGTCTTTATTTTGTTTTCCAATAAGCTATATAATTTTTTTTCCACGTTGTTTCTCTTTTTGTTATACATTAATACATACTTGCAGCACTGCTCTTAATAGAGGGAAGACTCATTTTCTTGAAGAAGAATATGATAAGGTACACCGCTATTAGTTTAAAAATATTTTTGGGTTTGTAATAATATTTTAGATATTTTGCAGTTTTAAATTCTAGAACCATACAAAATAATATAAATAATCAGAGTTTTATAGTACTATATTTATTTATACATTAAAAATTTGTGTATAGTAAAAAATCACAATCTTGTTTGAAATTGTATTACTAGATTTCAGTGAAGGAGGTTATTTTGTCTGTTAGTGAAATTAAAGAAATGTTATATATCAATCCCCGTTAAACATCGTCAAGTTATTATTTTTATTATTATTATTATTATTATTATTATTAAATATAATTAATATATACGTTAAACATATATACATTTAAAAATGTAACAAGATTCTTAACCATAGAGATTTACCCAATTTTATGATGGAAATTAGTAACCTTTAAATAAGTTATTTTACAATACCATGATTGAATATCATGGCTTATACATACCACATGCACAAAAACCCTTAAGCCATCTCAAATGAATTTTTTCCAATTAATGAATTTTATTAAAATGGAAAAAGAAGCACAACTTCTTTGAAAATGCATATTGACCTATGATCTGCGTATACTACTAAAATTAATACAACCATATAAATTAAAAATAGCTAGTAAATGCAGATAAGGATCAATCCATGATCAACATAAAAGGTTTATTCTAAGATATATCTTACATTGTCGATAATAAAATATTATTATTATTATTATTATAAAAAAAATTAATATATGAGTTAATCAATATTCTTAACCATGTAGATTCCCCACTCTTTACCATGGAGATCCTTAACTTGTAAATAGTTTTTATTGGGACAATGTCATGGTTAATAGATACCACATACCCAATATGACACATGTTCGGTATGTAACTTTCTTTAATTAACTAATTGGAGATCAATTAATAATTATTGATCTGTATATACTACTATAAATATTCTAGCATATTCCATTGAGGTTAATTCTCCACTATCCACTTAATAATTATTAATAATAAATAAGACATATTCTAAAATAAACTTGTTTAAACTAATAAATTTTGCTATATTGTATTTTAAATTTTATGAAAATTAAGAAGTAATCAGGGTGAAAGTCAGAGAATAAAAACTATAACTTGTACAATCATTTTTACATTCAAACATTAAAAATGACCTAATCATAAACCCAGCTTGGAATATATATATATATATATATATATATATATTTCGTGGTTGGACCTGCATGGTGGAATTGGGGACATCAAAACTAATGCGGTAAATGAGTCGGAACTGAGTGAAAAATACAAAATCGGTAATGGCAGTGGTAGTGTAGCCCAAGACCTCCTTCATCAGAATAGTACAGAGTAAGCAGGCTAAGAAGTTATTATGTTCATGGTCTGGGTAGATAATAGGCTGGACAGACACAACATCTTCGCTGCATACACTCTGGGAAAAGGGACCTTTAGTATGACATGACCCAATGGAAAACAATGAGAAATTGGAATGTATCTATATGGGAATATTGGTTTCAATTGTTGCATTCATTCTTTGTGTAATGATAAATAATATAAGAATAAATGTGAATCAAAACCTCAAAGGAGGCTATTAATCCCTTTCTTAGATTAATATGAATTGTAGTTCACCATATGCATGATTCAGGAAGTAGGTTTAGGTGTGAGGACTATTACCTGATTGAGGGATTTTTGGAGGAGCTCAGGTGTGAGGACTACTATTAAGCCAAAGAGGAGTTTCAGGGGAGGACTACTATATGGTTCAAGTGTCCTGGGCTATGTCAATATAGTTGGGCTGAGAATTATCCTAAAATGAGTTGAAATATTCATAAAATCTTATCCAATGAAATGCAACCTCCTAAAACTATGCAACAAATATGGACGAAAGGAAAGGAGGAGGTTAAGAATGGAGAAGAAATTCTTGGACATTTTAAGGGTTGTGTAAAGGATAAATGGAATATCAGATGTATTCTATGGTGGTGTAGAATTTGGTGATGCTGGATGCAATATCTCTGATCGTGAAATTTAGTGTGATTGGAAGTATCCAAGGGAATTGGAAGATGATTCTCCTCGTCAACCAGTTTTCATGATTATATTTGTCATGCTGGAGCTAAGGTATCAGAAGGAAGGATGCCCTCCAATATCTGTAACAAGTATCAAAGGAACAAAAAGAATTAAGTGGATAGGCGGAGGTAGATAATTTGAATGGAGTATGTTGGTTTCTTTATGGAAAAGGTGTCCAAGGCATCATCACTGACCCAAAGTGAGCTGTCGAAAAGATGGTAAGATTAAAGAATTGAAGTGTGTTTATGAAAAGTGTGGTCAAATACTTTCTACCTTAAGCTTGGAGTACAATAAACTTGGTAAGAACATTCAGGTTGGGAATTGTATCCCTGTTTCTTATTGCACTTTACTGAATGCAACGTCCAATCAGATGGAGTGGTTGGGATATTGGCATGAGGGGTAAATAAACATTGGGAATTATTCCTATATTCCAAAGGGGTAATTACCTATGGAGAATCAGTGTGATAAGGTCAATCAGTAGTCTAAATGGAAAAAAATGGACAGATGGATTGGCCGTTCAATAAATTCTATGTGGCCTGAGGATTGTGTAAATAGCCTATGGGGGTTTTTTCTTGATAAACAAGATTCCTAAACCCAAATAACATTCTTTCACTTTCTTCTCCATACCAACATGTTTGAGCTTCATGCACTGAGTTGATGACGGGTGGCAAATAAAAAAAGTGGTATGTAGACTCTCTTATTTACCATTGCAGGAGCAGTTTCGTTTAATTATCAATACCCAATTGTAGCATTTAGAGATGGTAGAGTGTCATATTCGAATCATCAATGATTGGCCCCTGTTAAATCGTATATTTGTTTCTCTTAAGCACAAGGAAGTTTGATTTAAGTCATTATATCATAAAATATGGAGAGTCAATCCCCGAATTGGGATCTGGACTTAGATATTGAGAGTCTTGTTGATGTTACGATTGCTACTGAAAATGAAAAGGAAATTAGGAGCCACCTGCAAAAATCCAAAAAATCGAAGTCTCGAGAGCGCAATGTTGAAGGTTGTATCCTCCATAAATATGTCTCTATAAAAATACTCAATAATAATCATCGTTTGGGGCTGTTTGGACACGTTTTAGGGTCTGGGGAGTCCAGGCCAGAGGAACCACACAAATTTTAGGATTTTCAATCGAGGAAAATGAAAGACAAATGTAAAAAACAAATTAAGGCACAAGATGAGATGCATAAGCTAATTCTAGGGGTTTACCTATATTGGGAAAACATAGTCAGATTAAGGAAAAGAATTATGGCTGGAGGATGGGAATTTATAATGATGAACGGTGTTCAAATCAAAGAATGGGTTCAAAAAAAATAGAATTCACTTCTGGGATATAGATTAAAAGTTATCGTATTGGCAAACATGTGGTTTGGCTTCCACTTCCTAGAGGAAGAGGATGGGAAAAAGATAGCTTCATTACCTTGGGTAAAAGGTTGTGGATTTCTATTCCTATAGAATTGGAAGGTCAGTTTTGAACCAATGTCAGAAGTCCCCAAGAGGAAGATCATAGTCCCCAAGAGGAAGATCATATGGGAAAAGCTACCTAGGCTCCTATTGAATTATGGATGGAGGGGGTGATCCGAGAAATAAAAAGATTGGGAAACTGTATTCTGTGGACAAGGGGTGCATGAGATTGTTGGATAAAAATGTTTCTTGGTTTATGGTGGAAGTAGACCTGTCAGAGGGTTTACCAGTGACGATTGATTTATTTTGGGCCACTTTCTCTATCAAACAGAAGTTTGATTACTAGAGAATTCTGTTTAGATGCCTAGAATGTTATAATACTGGCCATTTGACGATTAATCGCCCTAATCATCATAGAAGTAGCGGTAGGATGTCTAAGGATTTCATCATGGCTAATAGGAATCCTCATCGAATGTCAGTTTTGTTAGTGTAAGTCTTTACATCCTAACACCAATTATCATTGGGCTCTTATCATGTCCTATTATGGTATCATAGTCAATTTTTTATCATTTCATTAGGTCTTCAAGAAAAAAATTGGTCATTGGGGATTAGGTTTAGGACTATTTTCCACTCCTTAATTTTTAAATTGTTGGTCCATGTCATCACTCAGTTGATTGTATTGTCATTCATAGATTGTCATCATCACTTCAGTCATCTCAATCATGATTTCATTTAGATTAGTGTCTCCATTAGGTCATTAGGGTTTCAAAGTCACCAAATCTGCCATTTCATGCGTAAAATCCAGCAATTGGAGGAGTGGTAATAAAGAAAGTTTCTTCAATAAGTTTTGATTTCAAAAAATGTAATTTTATGTTTCTATATATAATAAGTACTCCATGTTATTAAAAGTTTCAGTTCAAAGTTTCATATATATTCAAGGTTCCAAAGAAAGGTACAATGTTCCAAGGTTACAATGTCCAAGATTACAAAGTTCAAAACATGAAAGAAATGCTAGAAAAATGTACAACCAAAATAAACTTTATAAGAACCAATAGGATTCAAGATGAAAATTTCAACCATAGGGGATGATTCACCATTTTTTAAGTAAAAGGGTAAAATTATTAAAAATAATAAAACTACTTTTTCAACTCATATTTTCAACTTATCTACCAAATTTTTTACCCAAATTTCGAGTAGGAGTATTTGTTAGATGCAAAATTTAATTCCTCATCTAAATATTACCCATGTTGCATACTTTCGATGGACCCTGTTGTGCGAAAAATGAGAAATACATGAAAATACGTGATTGCAATCACGTTTTTCATGTATTTCTCATTTTTCGTATAGCAGGGTCTATTGAAAGTATGAAACATGGGTACTCCTTGGATGAGAAATTAAATTTTGCATCCAACGAGTACTCCCACTCGAAAATTGAGTAAAAAATTTGGGAGATAAGTTGAAAAAATAGTTTTTTTCTTTTTTCCCTATAAAATTTAATGATGTAATCAAATATTATTTTATTATTTCCACTATTATTTATAATTTCCTTAGGGGGACCATTTTAGACCTCAAAATTCCCCTCATGATCACTCAAAGGGAGACACTCCATGTTTATAAAAGGCCAAAAGACACAAGCTCATTTCATTTGCACTCTTATTACCTCTCATCATTGAGCTCATCCTTTAGTTGGCAAGAAAACACAGGTTTTTCACCTCAAATTGGAAAAATTTGGCTGGAACTAAGCATACAGACACTACTCTGCACTTCTGGAGGAAGGCCCTATGCGTAGGAAGACTGTGTTGTGCACAGGTGGCTTGCGCTGTGCACAGGGCAGAGTTCCCCAAATTTGTAAAATGACCACTAAAATAAGTTTTTCAAGTTTCCACTGAGGATTTTTTCACCTCTAAGCTCCATAAAAAGTAAGTTCACTCATATTTATGCCCTCCCTTGCTTTTCATACCAAGAAATTGATCAAGAGCGTAGTCTTCTAGGGTATACCAGAATTTCATGGTGTTGGTTTTCAAAAAGATGGATTGATGCTTTAAACCCTAGCTTCATTGTCCCTACACCTATGTTTATAACTTATACATCACCTCCATCCATTTCAAAGCCATTTCCCATCATTTTTCTTATATGCCCTATAAGCCCTAGCCCTATTCTACCAATTTGGGAAATTTCCCTAGCTAGGACTGTGTTTAAATTTCCTAGCCTATTTCCCTCACTTATTTCCCTTCATTTCACTCCCTAAATATCAATAAGACCCCTGCCCATCTCCCTAAATTTTTATACTCCCATATCTCTTCCCTAACTCCTTCATTTCATCCCTTTACTCCGTTTCCCTGTTTTTTCCCTCCTATCATCTAGGGTTTTAATCGTGGAAGCAGATTCCTTGCCATCAGAGAAAAGAAAACACCAAAAAGGTGGGAAGATACTGAGGTATGATCCCTTAAATTTCAATGAAATCACTTCCTTACCATTCATTAGAAACTGCTTTGAATACTTCAACTACCTAGGGTTTTGTCAAAGAGTGGAGGAGGTAGGTTTCCATGAGCAGCTTACAGATTTGTTTGCCGCCAATTTGAAGGGATAAAAGGCCATGATTGTAGGGATTTATTTCACATTTTCAGTAGATGATATCTCTCTTGCTACATGAATACCAAATCATGGTGAATATTGGTTCAAAGGCATGAACCTAGGCCTTGATCAGTACAAACCCTACATAAAATCATAGTATAAAGAGGCTCATACACATATTTTCCCATTCAGATACTTTCTGGAGAGGTATGCACAATTGATGAAGGTTGTAATGAAATTTTTCACATGTGAGGGCTGGTTTTCTAGACTGTACCAATATCATAATAGACTGCTCATGCACTTCACAGCAGTGAAGTCTCTCAATTTATGAAATGTCTTGTATAAAAGTGTAATCAAGTTGTCTAAAAAGGTGCAAGTAAAAAACAAAAAACATTACCCTAGCCTCTTTCACCACAGCTTGGTGAAGGTCATAGTTCTCCATCAGTTGGCAGAGAAGAACATGACATGAGATACCTTCATTGAGGTAGCCTTGAAAATGCACACAACCACTACACCAACTCAACAACAAAACATATCACCTACCATGTCAGCACAACCTATGGAGGTGGGACATCAATCAAACTTGCTGAAGTTTCAAAGAGGCCTAGGCTTGAGGTTACTCACACCTATCAGAGAGGCAGGAGGCTTTTTTTTTCTCCTCAAATTGAGGAAGGGGACAAGCCCACTTAACTACAACAAGGATCACCATAAGTGCAGCATGACACATTCATGCATGAGGAAGAACATGATTTTGAACTAGTAGACTTGGAAGCTATTGATGAGCATGAAAAACTAGAGGGGGTAATTAAATACAAGGATGCTCAGATCAAAGAGCTCCAAGACAACTTGGCAAGGGTCAACTTCATCATTTCATTCTTAGAGTAGGAAAAACATCAATTGAAGGTAAATCAACTACTTTTAGAGAGAAAGAAAGATAAGGCTAGTATATATGATGTAAAGGGAAAAAAAATGGTTGACCATGATGAGCATGACGAGTCTGATGAGCATGAGAAACCGGTAAGGAGGAAGAGGCCAAGGACCATGGGTCTCAAAAGAACATTACGAAAGGAAAAAGAGCAAAATCCACCACATGAAGAGTTGACTTTTGGAGAAAGAATGGCCAAAGAAATCAATGAGAACATGGAGTTTTGGCTTGATAGAGTGAAAACTCATCTAGAGAAGCTCCTTGACAAGGCCAATAGGGACAATCATATGTTGAGGCACATGGTTGGCCATTACCACACAAGAAACAAAATTTGTAATGTCAATATCAAGCAATTGTGAGACAAGCTCAAGGAAACCCTAATCAGCCAAAAGGAGAAGGGTAAGTTAGATATTCTTGTTTATGCCTCCATGATAGCATATCACACCTCATTTTTCACTTACGGACCAATTTTGGGAAGATTTGGATAATTTTTTTTTTTTGGTGAAAATTGGTGCAAATTTGGAAAATTCAGAAAATTTCACTAGGTCTAGAAGCGCAGTGCGTTTTCCTCAAGGCTCCAAATGACAAATGGTTGAAATTTATAGATATTTCATGGCCTTCTCTTAAAACCCATTTGCTCATATTTTTAATTTAGGGCTCATATTTTGAGAAAAATGAGAAAAAGGAGTCAAAAATCAACAGTCTACCCCTCTTTTTGACTGGCGTTGCGCTTCTGGAGACACCTTGGGAGAATGTGTTTTTGAAGGCCATCCCATGGGTAATTTTCAAAAATTAAAGATGTTATGGAAACTAAATAGATAGGGATATTTTTACCGTTCTTTCATATTTCAATTTTACTTCATGAAGGTTCCTAAAAATGGCCTCCAAGATGGCGTTGAGCTTCTACAATTTTCTGAGATTTTAATTAAATGTTCACTCTATAATTTTCTCCAATTTCTACTTTGACTTTTGTAAAATTGGAAAGGTGAAAGTAGATAAATGTAAAAGTCAAAATGTAAATGTAAATGGTAAAAATGGGGATGAATAGGTGTCTTATCCTCCATTTATTTCTTTGAGGATATGTCTCTTGATGGTTAGATAAAGGAGGAATTTGTTAAGAAACCTCCCTAGTGTGTAGCCAACATTTGATAGATGCATGTATTTGACTTTCTTGTTGGAAATTCAAACTCCAAGGGATGATTTCGACCTTAGTGGCTATATGAGGCGCATTTTAATCATTTTCAAAGGTTGGATGTTGTGGAATTTAGCTTGGAACACTAGTGTACTTTGTGATTTTTGCAGGAACTAATAGAAAAAAATTGTAGCTATTGTGGTGGGATTCATGTGGTATGTGCTTTAGCAGTGTTTCTTCTTCTGTGATCATATTTTATAATGTATTGTATCTTTCATTTCAATTTTCATGTCTTATGTGATTTATTTTTAAGTTTGATAAGAAGAATTCATTGATTCAATGCTTTGTTTTGGAGAAGCTTTCACATTTATATTCATTTTCTTCTAATATAAACGAATTCATGATATTCATGCTCGTTTTGAAACCCTATAAAATCTACCATATTCACCAAGATACCTCTAAAGTGCTAAAGTGTGTTCCTACCTTGCCCCATTACATCTCTACAAATCTGATTTTCAAAGCTCTAACCTAGTCTTTCCTAAACCTAATTCACCATCCATCACAAAACACCAAATAAAACAAACCCTGGATCACATACCTAGCCTAATATCATTCATGATCCAGTAAAATTGGTAGTTCTATCATTGAGAGAGCCTTCTCAGCATAGTAAGGATAGCTACTAGGTCAAATTGGTATGTGGTTACCTTTGTTGGTCTCCTTTCAGCCTTCGGAGAACTGGTGGAGTGCTAACATCTTGGCAACGTTATCAGGGAGCGACGTGAAAGGTATTCCCTGAGAAAGAAAGAAAAGGATCAGATATGATTGCTGATGGTGAACAACGGTTATATACAAAGAATTTTGTGCATCTTTCACCTGGCGATTCCAGTGTGGAAGAATCCAAAGGTTCAAAATTTTCATGGCGACTCCACTTTTCAAGAACCAGTAGTCTGAAGAACTTCTTGGTGACTTCATTGTTGTCAAAAGGGATTCAACTGCTCGAAGGTATGCTCCTATGAATCAAGCTCATATTCCTAGTTTTCTGAACCATATTCCTTGTATAGATTGGAAAACAGGGTTGTCAAATTTTAAAGGTCATAATGGAGAAGATGCTAGTTTGCATTTGGTCAAATTTCAATTTCATATTCACAGACTAAAGGTTGAGTATCCTGAATATTGTCTAATGAAGATGTTCATGGCTACCTTGGAGCAAAAGGTGAGATCATGGCATGAGAGTCTACCATCTTCTAGTTTATATTCTCTAAAGGACTTTCATTCAGTTTTCTTTCAACTTTATCAAATCTCTAATTCTTCCTTGTCAATGATTGATAGTTGTGGTGAGATTTCTGAAAATTTCATTGAGTTTCTTGAAAAATTGTATGGGGATGGAGAGTGTCTAGATGATGAGATCATAGAAGCCCTTTATGGTTTTTCCTCCCAACAAGAATCAATAGCTTCCTCCTTGGATGAAAAAGACCGGGACCAAGAAAGAGAAATACTTATTCGTGATCTTGAAAATGAAAATCATCAAGCCAATGTTAACTGCTATAAAACTCATGTTTCTCCTCTGTCTGAAGATGAAATAGATCAACTCCTGAAAAGTCATGTTACAGCCCAAGCTAATGCAGGTTTGTAGTGTTCACATATTCAATAATGTGTTAGTTAAAATTCTTCCATTATTGAAAATAAAAAATATGAGTTTAAATGATGACACTCATAAGACTGATGAAACTATACAGGAAGTTGTTGTGAGTAATCCAATTTGTGATGATGATTTCCTACAAAGAGATCAGCTAACAGATATTGTTATCTTTCATGAAGAGGATAAGGTTGTCATGTTTAACAATATTGAAGAATGTTTTTTGTTCAAATATAACTTAGACTATTAATGGAAGGTGAATGAGTCCTAGAGAGACAATATATCAAAGATAGAATCAGAGTTTCCCATGCTTAAGGAATTTACAACCAACATGCATATTGCAGAAAGTTATACTTCCCTATGCCTTCCTATGGATCAACAACCAAGTGTACTTACAGATCAAAATGAAGGGTGTGCTTGTGTTTTTTCTGGATCTCAAGACAAAGTAACATTTCAAGTTATTGAAGATCCTTACATTGATTTGCTACAGTCAATAGGGATGATATATTTTCTTGAATTTATGGATCATGAGGACATTTTCAGTGGACACTTGGATTTTCCTATATTTTAGTCTCGTCTATTAATTTTGATGCAGTGCCCAATGGTTAGGCTACTTGGTCTACGATGTTCTTGACACCTCTAAGGAGTTTCCATGCCCAGCTGGAGCCAGTGTTAGTGTCAGTCTTTACATATTGTCACTAGTGACCAATGGGCTCTTATCATGTCATGTTAGGGTCTCATAGTCGAATTTTGGTCATTTAATTATGTCTTCTGGAAAAAAATTGGTTACTAGGTATTAGGTTTAGGACTATTTTCCACTCCTTCCAAAATTTTTAAATTTTTGGTCGATGTCATCACTCAGTTGATTGTATCGTCATTCAGAGATTTGCATCAACATTTCATTCATCTACATCATGATTTCATTCATTTCAGTGTCTCCATTAGGTCATTAGGGTTTCAAAGTCACCAAATCTGCCATTTCATGCATAAAATCTGGCAATTGGAGGAGTGGTAATAAAGCAAGCTTCTTCAATAAATTTTGATTTCAAAAAATGTAATTTTATGTTTCTATATGTAATAAGTTCTCCATGTTCTTAAAATTCATGGTTCAAAGTTTCATAGAGATTCAAGGTTCTAAAGAAAGTTACAATGTTCTAAGGTTACAATGTCCAAGATTACAAAGTTCAAAACATGAAAGACATGTTAGAAAAAGTCATGTGGGGCCCATCATCACTCAAAGGGAGTCATTCCATGTTTATAAAAGGCCAAAAGACACAAGCTCATTTCATTTTCACTCTTATTACATCTCATCATCGAGCTCATCCTTCATTTGGAAAGAAAACATATATTTTTTACCTCTAATTAGGAAAAATTGGTTTGCGTTGCATATACAGACACTGTGTTGCGCTTCTGGAGGAAGGTGTTGCACATAGGAAGATTAAGTTGCACACTGGTGGCTTGTGCTACACATGGGAAAGAGTTGCCCAAATTTGAAAATTGACCACTCAAATAATTTTTTCAAGTTTCCACTCAAGATTTTTTCACCTCTAAGTTCCATAACAAGTAAGGTCACTCATATTTATTCCCTCTCTTGCTTTGCATACCAAGAAATTGGTCAAGATATTATTCTTCTAGGGTTTACTAGAATTTCATGGTGTTGGTATTAAAAAATATGGATTGATGCATTAAAACCTAGCTTCATTGTCCCTACACCTCTGTTTGCAACTTATACATCACCGCCATCCATCACAAAGCCATTTCCCTTCATTTTTATTATCTTTCCTATAAAATCTAGCCCTATTATACCAATTTTGGAAATTTCCCTAGCTAGGACTGTGTTTAAATTTCCTAGCCCATTTATCTCACTCATTTCCCTTCATTTCACTCCCTAAATCTCCCTAAGAACCCTATCCATCTTCTTAAATTTTCCTACTGCCATCTCCCTTCCCTAACTCCCTCATTTCATCCCTTTACCCCTTTTCCATTTTTTTCCCTCCTATCATCTAGGGTTTCAATCATGGAGGCAGATTCTTCGCCATCAGAGAAAAGAAAACACCCCAAAGGGGGGAAGATACTGAGGTATGAGACCTCAAATTGCAGTGAAATCACTTCCTCACCATTCATTAGAAAATTCTTTGAAGATGTCAACTACCTATATTTTTGTCAAAGAGTGTAGGAGGTAGGTTTCCATGAGTAGCTTACAGATTTGTTTGCCACCAATTTGAAGGGAGAAAAGGCCACCATTGCAAGGATTTATTTCACATTTTCAGTAGATGATATCTCTCTTTCTATAGTAATACCAAATCATGGTGAATATTGGTTCAAAGGCATGATCCTAGACCTTGAGTAGTACAAACCCTACATAAAATCATAGTACAAAGAGGCTCATACACATATTTTCCCATTCAGATACTTGTTGGAGAGGTATGCACCATTGATGAAGGTTGTAATGAAAATTTTCACATGTGAGGGCAGATTTTCTAGATTGTACCAATATCACATTAGACTTCTCATGCACTTCACAGCAGTGAAGTCTCTCAATTTATGCAATTTCTTGTATAGAAGTGTGATCAAGATGTTTGAAAAGGTGCAAGTAAAAAACACATAACATTACCATAGCCTCTTTCACCACAACTTGGTTAAGGTCATAGTTCTCCATCATTTGGCATGGAAGAACATGATATGGGATACCTTCATTGAGGTAGCCTTGCAAATGCACACAACCACTACACCAACTCAGCAGCAAAACATATCACCTACCATGTCAGCACAACCTATGGAGGTCAGATCATCAATCAAACTTGTTGAAGTTTCAAAGAGGCCTAGGCCTAAGGTTACTCACACCTATCAGAGACGTAGGCGGCTTGTGTTTTCTCCTCAAATTGAGGAAGGGGCCAAGCCTACTTCACTAGAACATGGATCACCATCAGTGCAACATGACACATCCATGCATGAGGATGAACATGATTTTGAACTAGTAGACTTGGAAGATACTAATGAGCATGAGACCCTAGAAGGGGTAATCAAAGACAAGGATTATTATATCAAATATATCTAATACAACTTGGCAAGGGCCAACTTCATCATTTCATTCTTAGAGGAGTAAAATCATCAGTTGAAGGTAAATTGACTACTTTCAGAGAGCAAGCAGGCTAATGCTAGTATACATGATGTAAAGGGAAAATAAATGGTTGATCATGATGAGCATGACGAGTCTGATGAGCATGAACAATAGGTAAGGAGGAAGAGGCCAAGGACCATGGGTCTCAAAAGAACATTGCAGAAGGAAAAAGAGCAAAATCCATCACATGAAGAGTTGACTTTTGAAGAAAGAATGGCCAAAGAAATCAATGAGAACATGGAGTTTTTTATTGATAGAGTGAACACTCATCTGGAGAAGCTCCTTGGTAAGGCCAATAGGTAAAATCATATGTTGAGGCACATGGTTGATCATTATCACACAAGAAACACAATTTGTAATGTCAAGATCAAGCAATTGCAAGACAAGCTCAAGGAAACCCTAATCAGCCAAAAGAAGAAGGATAAGTTAGATATTCTTGCTGATACCTCCATGATAGGATAGGA
This sequence comes from Pinus albicaulis, assembly GCA_034641835.2. Classification (NCBI taxonomy): domain Eukaryota; kingdom Viridiplantae; phylum Streptophyta; class Pinopsida; order Pinales; family Pinaceae; genus Pinus; species Pinus albicaulis. Next base: position 253,887,979 of record CM076582.1, read on the forward strand.
AACCTCATTTGGAGCTTTTGGACCAATTTTGGGAAGATTCAGAGAAATTTTTGTTTTTTGGTGAAATTTTGTGCAAATTTGGAAAATTCAGAAATTTCACTAGGCCTAGAAGTCTAGCACCTTGTCGCTGTTCTTTTTCCCAAGGATAAAAATTACAAATGGTTGAGATTTTTAGATATATAATGGCCTCCTCTGAAAACCCATTCTCTCATATTTTTTATTCAAGGCTCATATTTTGAGAAAAATGGGTCAAAAATCAACATTTTGTCCCTCTTTTTGACTTGTGTTGTGCTTCTGGAGACACCTTGGGAGAATGATTTTTGAAGTCGTTCCCATGGACCAGTTTCCGAAATTCAAGATGTTATGGAAACTAGAGAGACATGGATAGTTTACCATTCTTTGAGATTTCAATTTTGACTTTAGGAAGGTGCCTAAAAATGGCCTCCTAGATGGCGCTGCACTTCTACAATTTTATGAGATTTTAATTAAATTTTCAGTGTGTAATTTTCTCCAATTTCTAGTTTAACTTTTCTAAAAGTCAAAAGGTGAAAGTAGATAAATGTAAAAGTAAAAATGTAAATGTAAATGGTAAAAATGGAGTTTAATAGGTGTCTTATCTTCCATTTATTGCTTTGAGGATATGTCTCTTGATGGTTAGATAAAGGAGGAATTTGTTAAGTAACCTCCCTAGTGTGTAGCAGACTTTGGATAGATGCATGTATTTGGATTTCTTGCTGGAAATTCGACCTCCAAGAGATTATTTCAACCTCAGTGGCTATATGAGGCCCATTGTAATAATTTTTGAAGGTTGGATGTTGTGGAATTTAGCTTGGAACACTAGTGTACTTTGTGATTTTTCCAAGAACTAATAGACGAAATTTGCAGCTATTGTGGTGGGATTCATGTGGTATGTGCTTTAGTAGTGTTTCTTCTTATGTGATCATATGTTTTAATGTATTGTACCTTCCATATTCATTTCCATGTCTTATGTGATTGATTTCTACGTTTGATAAACATAATTCATTGATTTGGATGCTCTATTTTGGAGAAGCTTTCACATTTATGTTCATTTTCTTCTGATATAAACGAATTCATGATGTTCATGCTAGTTTTAAAATCCTATCAATCTACCATATTCACCAAGATACCTCTAAAGTGCTAAAGTGTGTGCCTACCTTTCCCCATTACATCTCTGCAAATTTGATTTTTAGATCCCTCACCTAGTCTTTCCTAGATCTAATTCACCATCCAACACAAACCTTCAAAATCAAATCAAACCCTAATCTGCATACCTAGCCTAAAATCTTTCATGATCCAGTCAATTTGGCTGTGAATCTCATTGAGAGAGCCCTCTCAGCCTAGTATGTCTAGCTGCTAGGTCAAAGTGATCTGTGGTTAGCTTTGCTGGTCTCCTTCTCAGCCTTCGGAGAACTCGTGGAGTGCTAACATCACTCACAAAAATTGTAACATATCTTAGTCTTGTTTCCCTTTGATTTGGTTGCTTTATCTCCATTAGGATTAGGAGCTATCTTAGAGGGTTTAGGACCCTTGTTTGTTTTTTCTTGCAAAGATATTACTTCTTTGGATGCTTGGGGCATTACTTTTATTATGGTACTAAGAATTTTTTAGATGTGTGTGCATTGCTTATTAATCTAAGGTGCAAGAACTTATCATGCCCTCTACTTAAGAATCACAAAATGCTTTAGAGGGAGTTTTGTACATAGCCCCTTAACTAATAAGTGCTTCTCTAGCAGAATGAAAATTAAATTACAAAAACAAAATAAGCATTTCCAAGCTTACCATGAATAACATAAATAAGTTGCTCATCATCCTTCTTAATCTCACATTTTTCAACTAAAGTATAATTGACTTAAACATAGATAGAAATCCCCAATGCAAGAGAAATCACTAGGATTTAAACAATTAATTGATTTTTGAATCGATGGTATTGTATCTCATTGTGTTTACCAAACACAATTTCCAGCTTTTGCCAAGTTGTATCTAGAGTCTCAATCCCTTGAAGATGAAATTGTTAATCAATAGAGATTTGAATTCCTATTAGTTTGCATGCTACATCACATCTATTATTGATTTCATCTATTTTTAATATATCAATGGAGACAACTTCCACTCCCAAGGTAACTTGATCAAAGACCCTTACTTTGTAGTAAATCGTGCATGCATGATTTCCATGAGTAGTTAGAACTAGTAAGTATGATCTCACTTGGAATGATCATATTATAATATGAAAGCAATATGACTTCAAAAGTATAAACTCATTGTTTAGATAGACAAAGCTCAAAAAACAAGCAATTTAAAGAAAAGGGCATTGAAATCAGAGTTTGTATGATAGAGATTCTTGTTTGAAAAAAATGCATAAGTCAAAATGGTGACCAAGGTGTTATGTGGCAGATTGAGGCTGAGTCATATGGTGGTGAGTGCATGAGGAGGTTGCCGATTTGTAAAGAGTGAAAACATTATCTTCTTTTCTAATTTTTCCCTATAAACTCACTTTATACATTAATTACTTTTATAAATTAAGTTATTCACTTTTCTAAGATAAGTGAAAATACTTTTACAATAAAGTTACTTTATAATTAGAGTGGCATGTAAAAACTAACTTAAAATATAATAATAATATGACTTAAAGACTTTACATTATTCAATTTCATACCTTGATTGAGATGCATTCTTACAATAAAGTTACTATATAACTAAAATACATGTGGCTTTAACAATAATAATTTAAAAAAGAAAAATTTTATGCCATTTTGATTCATTCGAGCAATTCCATGAATTTAATAGGTATTCCCAATTGAAAATTTCCATTCTATCTTAGTATTAGTTTCTGAATCCACTAGAGACAATGGAAGATCATGTTACATTCATTATACTTCAAGGATTAGTCCTAGTCTTACAAATTTACTGATTGTGTTTGAAATAACAAAGAAGAACTAACAATATGAGTGGATCTTTATAAAAAGATATGATACCATGTTTGAAAAAATAGAGTATATTCACATAGATCAAATACACTAAGACAACCACTCTCATACACAAATCAAAGACAAGTGTTTATGTGATTAAAACCCCCAAAGAGAGAAAAATTCAATGACTTTAACCAACACAAACACTTGATGCAATATATTAATGCAAATAGTAAAGTGATTAAATGAGCATCTCTCAAAATTGATTATCAACAAATGACCCTCCATGCTCTTTAAATTGATATCATGGACCAATCATGTGTTAAACCATGTATCAATGGTTGTTAATATTGAGGAAAAGATGAAAAGTTGGATCACTATATGTTAAGGAAAAGATGAATGTTAGACTATATGTCTTGAACAAATACATGGCCATCAAATTAAATGGTTATTACCTAAAAACAAATAATACCAAATTAAGTTTAACCAACTTCTAAATGTCTAAATATCTTGACACTTTTCCTACACATTAATTAATTTCCATTTTCTACTTTGCAACTTTGAACATCTATCTTTAAACTCCTCATATTATCCTAAAATATTTCAAAGGGTCTCTTGATTTTTGTGTTCATTAAACTCTATTTACACATTTCTACCCTAAATATTTTCACACAGCATCCTCCATGATGACAATTTAATAGTTGTTCCCAATATATTAAAATTCTCATTCTATCTAATATTAATATATCCATATCCATTGGAGACAATGGAGCATTTAGTTGTTTCTTCCATTCATTATACTTAAGATTCATTGTAGTCTTGGGAATCTTATTAATGATTTTCTATGGTACAAAAGAAGAATTAAACGAAGTTAAAGGCCAAATTAAGGAGATCCACATTTACAATAAAGTCAATTCATTATTTGAAGTGCATGCAGGCACTTCGCAAAAACCAAAGAGGAGGAAATGAATCTTTTTTTGTGAAATTAAAAAAAAGACAAAACTTACACTCAAGGCCTTTATTTTATAAAGGCACCAAATGAACTATACCAAACATATACCGAATTCTAGAAAGCAACAAGGTTATTTGGGTTTGTTTGTTTTGTTTTTTAAGACTTGGCCACCTTGAAGCCTTTGCACTTATCCTTTATTTTTATAAAGGCAGCAAATGAACTATAACAAACATACACCGAATTCTAGAAAGCAAGAAGGTTATTTTGGTTGTTTATTTTGTTTTTTAAGACTTGGCCTCTTCGAAGTCTGCACTTATCATGAAAATTTGGGCATTTATTTGCAAACAACTACATAACTTCATGCATCAACCCACATTAGAAAAAAAAAAAAAAAAAAAGCTAACAAGCAAACGAAAATAAAATAAAAATAAAAATTAATAAACATAATAATTTCAAAAGTTTATATGTTTGGGTTAAATTTTGAATAATTTATTTAGATGATATAACTATTTCCTATGTTTATGATTTCTAAAGATCACACAAAGTGAAAGAGAAAGTGCATATCAAAAAAAAAAACATTTATTTATTGTTTATCCAAGAGAAAGTGCATATCTAAATAAACAAAAACATTTATCATATAAGGCAAAAAAAAGTGAATGTAGATTGGAAATGAAGGAATTTAGTAATAAAAAAAAATGAAACAATAAATTAGATCAAAAAAGGTTTAAAAATAAATTAAAATATAATTATATGTGTTTAAGTTTGAGATAAATGATTATAGCTTAGGTAAATTTAGATATTTTTGGATGAAAGAAAAATGGTTTCCGACTTGAAATAATGTTGTGAGCATATTAGAGACATTCACTTGGATTAAATTGCTCAAAAATAAAAAAATCTGGGAGTATTTTGTTGCATGAAATGGTACAAGTTCATGATCTCAATCAATAACAAAAGCAGATCTTTATAAGAGCTATGATGCCATGTTTGAAAAAATAGGGCATACTCGCATAGGTCAAACACAATAAGGCAAACACTCTCACACAAAAATCAAATACACGCACGCTAGTGTTCATGTGATTAAAACCCCCAAAGGGGGAAAAGTCTACAACCCTAACCAACACAACCACTTGATGCAATACATTAGTGCAAAAAGAAAATTGATTACATCAATATCTTTCAAAATTGATTATCAACAAATGACCCTCCATGTTCTTTAAGTAGATATCATGGACCAATCAAGTGTTCAACCATGTATGAAATGTTGTCAATACTGGGGAAGAGATAAAATGTTGGATCACTTTATGTCTTGAACATAATCATGGGCATCAAATTAAATAGTTATTAACTAAAGTCAAATCATACAAGCTTAAATGACTCTTGAGTGTATATACACTTTTCCAAAGTTTTGATTAGTTTTTCATTGTCTACATTGCAACTTTGAAGCTCTATCCTCAAGCTCCTCATAGTTTCCTACAATATCTTAAGGAGTCTCTTGATTTTTTACTCATTAGACTCTATTTGTACATTTCTAGCGTACATATTTTTACCAATGGCGTTTTCTTGGAAATCAGAAGGGTTTTTGTGCATCCTCCACGATGGAAATTTATTGGTCCATTCAAGAGTATGTCTTTGGATTTTTAATTATTTTGATCAATCAAAAGGGCCTTTTTAAGACCAGGTCTCTGCCAGACCTCCAGGCCAAAAAATTAATGCATCAGTCCTAGGTCCTTCATCTCGAACTCATAAGCGAGCTCCCTCTTACACTAATGAATGAGAGGGTCAGCACATGTCAGGAAGAGACCGTCCACATAGAGAACCAGAATGAGAGGCTTTTCTCTATCAACCTTAAAGTAAAGGTTCAGATCAACATTACTTCGAGTGAAGCCCAACTTCATCAAGTAGCTATCTATCCTCTCGTACAAAACCCTAGGGACTTACTTCAACCCATAAAGGGCTTTCTTCAACCTGCATACATGAGAGACTATATCCTGGACTTCGAACCCCAGAGGTTGCTCCACATACACCTCTTCCTTTATCGAACCATGCAGAATGGTGGTCTTCACATCCATCTGATGAAGATTCCATCCTTGCGTAGCAGCAAGGGAAATAATAGATCGAATGGTGGTATATCGGGCCACAGGTGCAAATATATCATCATAGTCTACACCTTCCTTTTGAGAGAAGCCACAGGCAACGAATCTTGCCTTGAATTTTTTAGCACTACCATCAGATCCATGCTTGATCTTATAGAGCCATTTCGAAGTGACAACAGCTTTGTCCTCCGGTCTCGGAACCACATCCCAGAAATCTTTCTTCATAATGGACTCGTACTCTTCGTGCATAGCATCCTTCCAGACTTAATGCTTTACGGCTTCTTCAAAAGATCTAGGCTCAAATTGTATGATTGTACTCATGGCTACTAGATACCCTTGGTATCTATTCGGCTTCTTGCTTTCACAGATTGTCCCCTTTGGGGCCATATGTCTCTCGACATCTTTGAGAGTATCCTGGAGCCACGCGGGTCTTCTCTTCATTAAAGGAGGTGGATCAATGTGGTCCATCGGTCCTTCAACATCGGGCATCATCTCATCCTTCGGTTCTTCCTGATTCCCAGATCTTACATCATGATATTCCTCAAAGCTCGGAAGATTTATCACTTTCCTGAGGGAAGCATCTTCATCAAAGGTAACATCGTGGCAAATCTCCACTTCTCTTTGACCAGGAACATAGACTTTATAAGCCTTCGAATTTTCACTATAGCCCACAAACATTCCCTTCTTCCCAGAAGCATCCAACTTGCTTCTCTTCTCTTTCGGCACATGAAAATAAACAGGACAACCAAAAACTCTAAAATGAGAAACATCAAGTTTCTTACCAGAGAAAACCTCTTCAGGAGTTTTGGAGTCCAGAGCATAATGCGGGCATCGATTTTGTATGTACACAACAGTGTTGGCAGCTTCCCCCCATAGAAACTTCGGAAGACCTTGGTCACATAGCATGGCACGGGCAGCTTCCATAATGGTCTTATTCTTTCTTTCAGCAACGCCATTTTGCTCAGGAGTATACACGGTTGTGGTCTCCCTCTTAATGCCAGCTCTCTTCAAAAGTTATTGAACTCATTTGTCTCATATTCAGTGCCATTATTGGTCCTCAAAATATTGATCTTCTTCCCTGTTTGATTTTCCACCAAGGCTTTGAAAATACGAACCACATGAAAGCTTCATCCTTCTTCTTCAAGAAGTATATCCAGGTCTTGCGAGAGAAGTCATCTATAAACGTCATGTAATAAGAACATCATCCCAAAGATGTCACGAGTAGCATACCAAACAGATCAGAATGTATCAATTGCAAGACGTCAGATGTCTTTGTGACACTTGAGGGGAAAGGTCCCCTTGTATGCTTTCCTTCAGCACAACCCTGACATACAAATTCATGATCATGTTTGAATTCGGGCATCCCTGTCACCACCTTCCTTGCTTCGGGAAGGGCTTTGAAATGAAGGTGTCCAAACCTTCGATGCCATAGTTCGGTTTGACGAATATTATCACATATCATAGCCCCCAGTGGACTTCCTCCAACCTGGTAGAGTGTATCAACTCTAAACCCAATCATAAGAGCTTCCTTGAAACTTGTCTTCTAGATGCGCACCTTTCCATCGACGAATGCCACCTTGAAACCTTTGTCTTCCATGGCCGAAATAGACACAAGGTTCTTCCTCAAATCAAGTACATATAGTACATCTTGCAAGCGAAGGACTTGACCTTGAGATAGATGGAGGGTCACAGTCCCTACCCCTTTCACGAGATAGGTGGCATTATCTCCAAGGATAATTTTCAGACTAGTATCCATCTCGATCAAATCAGAAAGTGCTTCTTTAAATCCAGTGAGGTGCCTTGAAGCACCACTATCAATAAACTAGACATCCAAGGTGTCAGGTGGAGAAGTGACAAAGAGGGCAGATACAAGAATGAATTCATTTTTATTATCATCAACAACATTAGATTCCTCATACCTGGAATTTCTTGACCTTTTGAAAGGTTGCCCATTTCCATTGCGACCAGAGGGATCCTTCCTCTTTCCTTTGAACCTGTTGTTCCTTTAATTTCCATTCCTCTTCTATACTTTGTCTTGGTGGCAGCAGGTGCAGATGATGGAGGCTCTTGGATTTTACCCTGCACATAGTCCATGACATCTTGATCTTCCAAGATCAATTCCAAAGACATCTTCCAAGCATGAAAGTCATACTTTCTAGTCAACTTGTCATCAAATTTGAAGCCATTATAATTTGAGGTACCCATGAGTCCTTAACAAGTACTACTTCTTCGATGATTGCTCTCAATACAACCTTGGGCTTTGTCTTCACCTTAGCTCCAATACCATGTAAATTTTCGTAGATGTTCTATGCTTGATGCAACTTTACTTTAAACCCGATACCAAATAGCAATCACATAAAAATGAAAGTAAAATGCTGATAGAACATACCAATAAATCGACGGAAGACAAGCCAAAAATACACTTAACTTGATCAGCAATATATGTGTGTTGTGGTGTGTTACGACGGTCAACAGGATGCTTCAACTAGCAAAGTCTCCTCGCAGTCATCCAACCAGAAGTGTCACACAACCCTCAAGACAACTCTACAATAATCAACCCAAAGTCAACAAAAGTCAACGATAAACGCAAAACAACATCAACAGAAAGTCAATGCATCAAGGTGAAAGGTCAACGTCCAACCTCGATTTTTGTGCCAAAAAATGCAGATTGCAAAGATCGAAGTTTTGGGAGAGATTGAGGTCAAGTTGACCAAGTGTTGACCAAAGTCAACGCTGGTCAAAGCTGCGCTGAAAACCCTAGAACATATCTGAAACCCTAGCTATTGTTTTCCCATGTGTGAGTGATCAGAAGCCTGCAAATGATGATCGAACCAATCAGACACAAGAGAGAAGTGTGTGATGAGTGATGGTGAAAATGACCTCCAACGTTGACCAATATATATCCATCTGTGAGGGTGTGTGACACATCTGTTGGGGCTCCAAGCCTACATTACAATTCTTGATGACCTTGCACATAAGTGGAATTAATTCAAAATAAATGTTATGCTCATCCAATCAAGATGATATTTAGATCGATCTTGCACCTCTTCAAAAGAGCAATCTAATAAAAATATTGGCATCGTCATCTAAGCATCACAACATGGAGTTTGGACCTAGTTGCCCAAAATTAACACCTTGGCATAATCATCTAGTTTCTTTTGTATGGGAATTATGATTTATTGTACCTATGGGGCCCTCCACATAGTAGCCTTTCATTGGGTGATGAGATGACAAATCACTCCTTCACTAGCATCAAAAACTCCCTTATTTTATACTATAAACAAAAACCTCCTCCAATGTGATATTGATCAATGTAAATTCATAAGTGCAATCCTAGCTATTCATCGTTTGATAGATTCTCTCCTCTCAAGGCACTTTGAAATGTGCAAACAACTATAGTTTGTTGGTATAGATCTCTAAATGAGATCTCAATTGTTCACAACAAATATGTGTCTCTCCTCCTAAGACTTTTCCAATGTGTGTGAATGGATGTGGACCATCAATCCAAATAGGTAGATGCAAACTCAATCATTCACAATAAAAAGGTTCCTCTCCTCCCAAGACTCTTCCAACATGAATGAATCCTTGTGGATTATTTATATATATTATGGATGCAATCTGAATTGTTCATGGTAAAGTACCTTCTTGTTATTGTACGTCATTGCTAATTAACATCCTTCTTCTCCCTTGACCTCCATTAAGCACATTCATTGCTTTTATTTTAGGCTAAATAAGAGTTTCCATTCCCCCCCGCCCCTCTCTCTCATCACAAGAACAACAATAAAATAAAATATCTCTATGTGGATTCGTGCACCCGTGTTTGAAACTAAGCATCCCCAAATTCACCCAAATATTTTTTCTAGCCTTCCAAATGCCTAGATGTTTTCATTGAATACACACATTCATGAATCAGGTCAATGCCCAAATTGGCACAACATTGAAGTTAAGCTTTAATTCCACACTATGGTGTCCCAACATAACACCCCTAGTTTCTTGTTGGGTAGCCATGAAATAACTCATTAAAAGTTCTAGTCCTTAGATATCCATTCACCCTAATTCCACATAGATGGTGTGCCATAGAAGATTGAATTAATTAAAATGCAAACATGCATGCAATAATTACAATACAACACTGTAATAAACAAGCATGAAATAAGGCATTTCATGTTAAAGAAGTGCCCATACTTAGAGTTCATCACGAATACACATACAATATAATATTCATTCATTTCTACAATTAACATTAATTTTTTGAACATAAGTAACATCAAAATTTATATTTCAAAAAAAGATAGTCCAAGAAACCAGCTACACATGATAAATTTTCCATCCAAGAGTAGGCATCTAATGTAGATACTACCCTTGAGTCGGGCTATGAAGTCATTATGGCAAATAAACTAAGCTATGAGATTCTAGCTCATTCAACCCATTCCAATTAATCGTGTTCTTGGAAAATGTGCTTATTATAGAGCACCCCAAGGATCTTATGCAACCATTAAACAAATATAACACTCTCTTCCACTACCCTACATAACACAAGACATATTCTCTTTCTCTACTTAGTAGTCACTTGGGGATATTCTACCTTTCTGGTTCTCTTTAACACAGGAAAAAAGAATCCAATCCTCTAAATGCCTTTGAGGAATCACCTACAAAATAATGCTTTCAAAACTATCCATCCTCTATGCCCACCTACAAGCATCTAACATTCATCCAAGCACTATGTTGCCTTTTACACAATGATAATTTTTGGTCCATTTCTAAACCGATTAATTGTTAACAAGGGAGAACACAACATGAAGTCTAAAGCATGAATGTGTGAATGATAATATGAATGAAAGGCAATGAGAGAGATGAGGGAAATGATGAATAGAAATTTTCATGACATGACAATGAAGTACTCTTACACTTAACCATAATGATTTTACTCTTCCCATGCTTCAATAACTTTGTGAGAATATTTACCCACCAACCTCTAAAGGTATTAAATGATTACATTTCTAATTCAAAAGAGGTGGATGACTCCATTTAAGGCACATGGTCGCAAAGGGATGAGTCCACAAGCTAAGGCTTGAAAATAAAGTATTTACTTTCCCATGGGTACCCTTTCATCTTCCCCTTGAGTGGAATCATAACCCCTCTAATGCTCTTTATATCCATCTTAGGCCATCATATATTATATTTTTGCATTAATATTTACATAGCTTTTATTGTGGCAAATCTATAACATGGTCCATAGAAGTATACTTACATCATCTAGATGCATAACAATTTACTAGTTAAACCTTGACCTTGAGCTCCGCACTAGAAATCATACCAACAAATTTATAACATTTACAAACATGACATTTATTTAAGTTTAAGAGGCTTGACTCCCTTCATTATAACCACACATTTACAATTTATACATAAATTGATCCAATACAATCAAGGGGGGTCATTTATTTAAGTTCATGCTACTTGACTTATGTCATTATAACCTCACATTTACAATCTATATATTAACTGATCAAATATATTCGAGGGGTCAAAACTACAATATTATAGAAGATGTCTCTACATCTTCCATGAATTGGTTTCTTTATTTTTCATTGCATAGATGGATCCCTTTAAATGTACTCAATGATAACTCTGTTTTTCTTGCTCCTTTGGAATGGATTGTAGAGATGAAAATTCTCCTAGTTTGAGATATTATTTTGTTGCATTACTTATTAGTGATCAATGAAATTGCGGTAGTCGAAGCTAACTCTAGTATTATGTAAACTATATGATGCTTCCACATATATGGTTTCCCTAAAAGAACATTACAAACTTCAAGCATAACAACATGGTACCTCATCTTTGAAGGGCTTGGCATATTGTAGTAAACATTGTTAACGAACACAAGTGTCTTACTCTTGGCTCAAACCATTGGCATATGGATGGGGATGTAATGTTGTTGGTAGTGTCATCTTATTAACAACCTTGACCAAGATGCAATTCATTTTTTTGATGTTGTAGTGAATGAAATGCAAGGGCGTCCCTTTCATCCACATCTATGAGTGGAAGGAGTTCTCTTTCCAAGGGCTCATTTTTTTCCTTTAGATGGGCCTTTATGGTGGCAATATCAACATTAAGTTCTGCATTAATGATCTATTTCCCCATTATCCATGGGACCTAGTTGTGTTAGGGGTTGAAATAAAATCCACTTCTTTAAGCTTAGTCAAATTCCAAACATTTTTATCCAATCAAATTCAACTTTTAATCTAATCATATGATGCATATCATAGTGTTAATATCATATTTAAGTACCCTATATAATGCTTTATGCGTGTGAGGGAGAAAACACTTTATTGTTATTCATTGTATCATATATACCATACATAATAATACATCACTTACAAGATCAACATCTAATTATTGGAAGCACTTTTTCCCATAATGATTGATGATTATTCATTTCTTGGCACACCATATCTCAATGTTGATGCACATGTATATAGACATAGAATTGGTTAGGTTTCTACAGTGGTCCTCATTATGATTGATATTCCTCGTGAGCATATATTTCGAATGTGCATGTGGATTATTGAGGTGTGCACACACATTATACAAAGGTGGGTGTGTACAATGCTAACAGTGGATGGATCTAGGTAGACTATTGAAATGGGCATAGATAGGTTGGAACTTGGCACACCTAGTATTTTCGATGACAGATGTTGTTGAGGTATTGGGGTGCTACCCCTTGACACCAATTATTAGCAATGATGGGAAATCGTTAGGGGAATTGCCCCTTAGACATCGTGACAAGCATTGCACACCTCAATGTTGGAGCCTATAGGTTGGCATGGCTGAAGAATATTGATATTGAGAATGGACACATTTTAAAATGCACAAGGCTAGACACTAGACACATGTATCTACGATTGGATCAATCTCTCTCACCATCAAGACATAAGAGAATATAAGCACCTAACTAAAATATAAGTTATTAATTAAGCTCTAAAACTCACCATCTTAAATTCAAAATTTATTCTCCAAATAAATAAAAACACACTCCCATACCTCATTCGTACCAACTTCATCATGAGACCAAACCATCATTCAACGCATGAAGATAATTATGTTTATGTAACTATGATCATTAATAGGATAAATTTAATTTAATTAAGCTCAATAAATATGAAAACCAAATAAATATTTATGTTCATTTAAACGTTCAATCTCATATTCAAAATATTATATTCTTACCAATGTCCTCACTCTTGATTTAATGATTTTTTTTTTTTTTTTTTGAGATTATTTAGAAAAATAAAACAATCTTAGGACAATTGTATTTAGACTCCTAAAATTTACAAATGTGTATATATTCTACCCTCTTAATTTAAACATGTGATATTTTGGGAAGAACCACATATTCTTAACCATTAAGCCCACTCAAACTATACACATATAAATATTCTTAATATTTTGTGTTTGGACTCCTAAAATTTACAAAGGTGTATATATTCTACCCTCTTAATTTAAACATGTGATCTTTTAGAAAGAACCACATATTCTTAACCATTAAACCCACTCAAACTATACACATATAAATATTCTTAATATTTATAGAGCATGTATAACCTACTTTACTTTTGTTTAAAAACATTTACTTTTCATCAACTTTCTTCCTTTAATTAAAATAAAAAATAATATTGCTTAAAACTATTAAATAAATTACCTTTAAATCCTTTGGAAATCAAAATTTATAAGATAATTAATGCAAACTACCACCAAACTACATGCTAACCAAACAGCCATAAACCAAAGAACACAATTCACCAACCTCTTGGACCTAACCTCTCTCAACTTGGTGAGAAAACCTTTGCATTGAGGTGGTAGCCTGGTAGGTGACCATTTGACTGAGAATCTGAAACACATGACGATCCTTTCCTTCTGAAACTCAAATGCAACAAAAGAAGCATATTCCTTTTTAAAAACAATACCAAACACACGACATTTCAAGCAGCGTGACAAACAAAATACATTTCGAATCTCCACCAAACTGTCTCTCCTCTTCACAATAACATACAGTAACAGGCATACGCTCTTGGTTCTGTCGCCCCCTATTTCTCCACTGCACTCACTGCCTATTTAGGGATTCATTGCTTTACAATCTGTGATCCATTTCCTTATTTGGGTGCCACTTCGATCTAATTTTGATCATGGCGTCCTCTGCATTGAGACTCTGTATGTCTTCGACAGTGGTCTCCAAGTCCCCATATTCGAAAAACTCAACACTATGGGGCGAGTCAGTGACCTTTTCATCGAAACCATCAGTACCCATGAAACATGAACGCCAGTATTGCATAAGAGCTTCTGCTGCCACAACAGCACCATTGTCTCCGAGAATCGAAGCCCACAAGAGCTGCAAGGTAAAGTCTGTTAAGGCGAGACAGATTATAGACAGCAGGGGGAATCCCACAATTGAAGTGGATCTGCAGACTGATGATCAACTCTACAGATCTGCAGTGCCTAGCGGAGCATCTACTGGGATTTATGAAGCCCTAGAGATGAGAGACGGAGATAAATCTGTGTATGGAGGAAAGGGTGTTCTCAATGCTGTGAAGAATGTCAATGAGATTCTGGCTCCTCGCTTGACTGGCCTCGATGTCAGGTATGCTAAAGCTTATTCATCCTGGTTTGTTTTCAAAGCCTTTATAAATACATTTATAATTGTCTAGTTGCAATGTTCTTTTCTGGGATGTAAATAATCTGTAATCTATATTTGGGTTGTGTAAAAAGCAGGACAATGTTGTTGGAATGTGAGGGTGATTATTTAGATTAGAATTTAGGAGTGTGTCTGCAGTGTCACTTTAGTAAATGTAACGCACTAATAAGAAAGGCCAAAAGTCATGCCGTATATATGGATTATATAATTGAATGCCGTAAATGCAAGTACTGTTTGTTTTTCTTTTTGTTTGTATGCGAGTTTTGCAAATGGTTTGTTCTCCAATAAGTCTACAGTAATTACCACTTATTAGCAGAGTCATATATTTGACTGATAAATGTGAATAACAATTAAAATAATTATATGTTATTTGTAAAGCATAAAATTTGTAAAAGGTAGAAAACTGTTTGGAAACCCTTAATTTTATTATATAAGAAAAATATTCTCACATTATTAAATCCATACATAATTTTTTGTTTTAAAAAAATAAAAATTCTAAAAACCCTATTTCAAAATAAACCAAGCCTAAGCATAATAAAAAAAGTAAAAGCCCTTTATGTCAGGCTATTCAACACCAGGCTATTCAACCCCAGCCTACATAGCTGCGCCCGCTCCAAAGGGTGAACATGCCACTTTTTGGAAGACTAGAATCTTGGGGGGCAATGAGAAAATCCCGCACCAACTCAGCAAGCCCCCTGTGATCTCTGTGTTAGTAGGCCTTTATGTGCGGATCTATGGATGTCATATTTAGGGGAAATTTACTTGAATTTCTATTAATGCAAGTATGATTTTGACCTCTTGTTATTCTTAAAGAATATGAGTGTTTTCTGTAATATTCTCCGCAGCTGCCACATTAAATTGAAATTATATATTCTAGAAGGCTTTTAATGATTCCAAGCATGAAACTTTTTCAGTTGCATTAGCCATGTATTTAGATGGGAAAACTGGTCGTTGGTTCACGGTTTATGAGATGGATTTTAAATAAGCTAGGCAGAGATTTGTATTGTTTTTATCAAAAAAATATAGAATATCTAACCCGTAGCTACTAGCTTACTGAGAAACCAAACCAGTAAGACAGACATGTTGCCTTAGGCCAGATCACATGTCCAAAATTAATAACAAAGCTGTACAATATAAAAGGTCTGATAAAATCAGGAGATTGACTGTGAAATTTAGACTTTTATCCTTAGTTCCACCAAGTTTCCGGGACGTGGAGACGGGCGAGCGGGGAAACATATGAGCGATCTATGCAAAAGCTCCCCACCAGTTTTTAGGAAACGTGGGGGACGTTAGGGTCTTTAACACAAGGGACACCGACAAAAATAGTAAAATACTAAGCAATTATAAATATATCATTAAAATTTTCTAATTTAACTGTCTTTATCATTATATAACACTTACATCATGAATGATAAATCGATGAATCATATAACTGAAACAAATTTAAAACGAAAAGCATGATACAATCATACATGTAACTGTAACATTATACAATGAAAATAAAAGTTTAAACCATATTGAAGTTCCAACTGTGAACGTTGAATATTGAAATAAAAGTCAAGTCTAATACATCAAGATTCAAATTTTTAGACATTCAAGTCTAATATATCATATATCAAGATTCAAAACAAACTAAAGTCTACAACTAAAGTCCAAAACAAAAAAGCAGATAACATAAGAACATATCAAATGACAAATGAGCATAATTGCTCAAGGTAATGTCCCGCTAGTCTTTGCATCCAGCTGATGCATGAATAAATCAGGATCAACCATGTCACCATCTGAATCAGAATCACTTGCATTCTCAAACATGCTAAGTGGCACACCAACCAACCCCATCTGTGTCTCATCAAGCCCCCTCCTCCATATCTACTTGTGCATAATCCTCTAGATGAACCTCCCATCGTGTCCCCCCCCCATCAATTCATAGTATATTTATAATATTTTATAAAAAAATTTAGAGATTTGACTTTCTTTATGATTTGACCTCAATTTTTTTTGAAAACTGAGGAAATGTTTCCTCTTTTGGGAGGAAAAGTTCCCCCTTCGAGTTTCCTTGAGTTTCCTTTTTTTGGGGACGTGGGGAAACATCCCCCAGATGTCCCCACGTCTCCAGAGTGCAAGGAAGCGCGGGGACGCGTTTCCCAGGTGGGGGAATGTGTCCCCGTGGAACACTGAGTTATATCTATCTTGAGTAGTAGTATTACTACTCATAAAAAAGAAACAATAGCTAGCATTCTAAACATTTAAGTTGTGGGGAGTCCACCTGTAGGATCAGGAACAGTCGTGTCCTCTGATTTAGAGAAATCCAGATTAACAAGTTTCTTTGCCATAAGAGAAGCTTTAATGTCCTATATTTTCAATTGGAGTTGCAATTCATCAGCATTGATAATAATTTCTTGTTGGGCTTAAGATCTTTCAACTAACACCTTGCCCATGATTGTCTTGATCTATCTAGTTTGCTTGTTATGAGCATTCCCTGTGTTCGGGACTCAACGTCCCACGTTTTTCTTCACCTCCATTCCAGAAATGAACCGTCGTTCCACCTGCACCTCGTCGCATTATATTGTTAATTTCCCTGTGAACGGACAAAGAAGTGTT
The DNA here is from genome assembly GCA_034641835.2 of Pinus albicaulis. NCBI lineage: Eukaryota > Viridiplantae > Streptophyta > Pinopsida > Pinales > Pinaceae > Pinus > Pinus albicaulis. The sequence goes on from CM076582.1 coordinate 253,905,244, forward strand.
CTCCAATAAGCAATCGCAGACATCTCAGCTCCTAATTGAGCCATGGAGCAAGGCTGCTTTTTTTTTCCTCAAGGGCCTTGACGACCAAAGGAGGAACCTGATCTCAACATGAGCAGAAGAGAGGGAAAGTCTAGGAGATAGAAGGGATAAGGGACAAAAACAAGAGCCAAGAGGGAGAGGGGGGCCAAGTTCAACCACTTGCGGAGAAGAGACGAGGAGAGCTTGAGAAAAAGCCAAGAGGGAACCCGAATTTTGAAAGGAGCCAAGACTGTGAAAATTCGGAAACTTCGAATCCTACTGCAGCAACTGATAATATTTCTTCTATTTGTTAAATTACTGAAACAAATTATTTGCAGTTATCTACGGCAAATATCGAAATACATACACTGCAGTCTTCACAAATCAATTACTGCGGAAAATAAATGTAAGGAAAATACTAGCACAATAATAAAGACATTAACACAGTTATTTTTGGATAATTGTTCCCAGAAAAACTTAATGTGGGAAAACCGATGCAACAGATGAGGGTTTCTTTTATTAAACTTCAACAAAAATCTCATGTACAAGATACTAATAGCAGAATAGAAGAAGAATCACTAAGAGAAATTTACAGACAAATTTCTCATGCTTCACAGTGAATTTCCGACCCCTAAGAGGACCTGCTGCCCGCACGCTGGACCCATTGTGTCACCCTCTGCGCAGTGCCTGCATCATTGCCCCTACGTTGATGAACTGCATCCCTCTTCTGCGCTGCCTCCTCCAAACTTTTCCTGCACTCTCCATTATTGCCGATACCCTCTCTCTCTCACCTGCAACACGCCCTCTGATTCGGTTTTTTCTTGCTGAAATTCAGCCAATGAGAAAATCGATCTGCTTGGGCAACTGAGTATCTGCCTGGTGTATCCTCCAAGTGCCCATCAAGTTCCTTCTTATAATATTCTCGTTGAACTTTCAACGGCCCAGATTAGATCCTAATTAATGGCTCTGACCATCTGGACTCTACCTCCGTCTTTCTCTAGAAGATTCACACCCAATTTAATTAATACCCTTTAATTGTTTTAATTTCCCAGGTTTAGACTTAGGCATCCATTAAAAATAATTAATTATTTTAATTAAACTGTCTCTGGGTGGAATTTCCCAAAACGATTTATGGGTCTTGGAGAATACATATGTCCTAGCCTCTCTACAAATTCCTGAGGCTAGAGCACATCTGATGCTACAAAAATCAACAAAGACAACAAACAAAGGAGGGTGAGGGAAGGACTCTTCTCAAGCCTCTCCTCTAGAGGCACCCTTGCACAGTGAAAGACAAGGAACAACAAAGAAAACCGAAAGAGAAAGGAAACTAGATGCCAGCCACAAATGAGGAAACATACTAGAGAATAGCTGATTATAAAGCAATTGAACTCAAAGCTCGAAGCCATCGACATTGTCATGGGTCTGCTTGCCGAAGTGTAATTATGCTTGGAGGAAGAGTAAAACAGCCATAACTCCAGCACAAACCAGCCTGAGTGTGGAGAGAATCACATGAGAATATTCATGTACTGGGACATCATCAGATCACCGGGTGTTAAAGTTATCTACACGAGGGAGGAGGCCGGCGGCATGTAGTTAACAAGAGTGCGTGGGTTGTCAGATGAGGGCAACTGCCGTGGGGGGCAGCCTGCATATGTTATTTTAGTGGCCTGCGATTAGTTTATACAGCGGTTCTTAGCATGTAGGCTTCTGTAGTTGGACTTTATGTCAATGTCTTTTGGTTGATTCTATGTGGGAAAATTTTCAGGCCGATGTTTTAGGTGAACAGTAACACATAACCCATCCTCAGACAGCAAAACAGAAAGACAAACAAAAATACTGCTATCTCTCTGTTTTGCTTATTTGAAATGTTGGCTCAAAGATTTCTCACGGATATTCAACCAAAAAGTATTGACATTTTATACAGTGGTTTCTTAAGATGTCCTGTATAACACTATTGAGACGGGCTGTTTGGAGTCATCTTCGATTCATTCTAGCAGCACTCTTCCAATTCATTTGCAGTAGATACAAGCTGTAAGATCGAGCCGTTTGAGGCTGCAGTTCTGTGTTGTGTAAGTGCCATTGAGGGAGTGTTCTACTGATATTAATATCCTAAAGTATTTTGGTTTTATGCCCAAAGTTACTTGAATCAAATGATTTTGCAAACTGTTTTTAAATCTCTTCTCTTTTATTTGGCACTTGGACATTAGGTACTACTTTTCTAATGGTGTTCAATGCATCTTTAAAGGAATTAACAGTCTTTTAAGAGATCTTATTGCAGTTTATTCTTAAGTTTGCCTCATTTCATTGGCAACAAATGGCCACATGGAGTGTCAAGGGGCTATCTCTCTTCAGTGGGCCAGAATATGAGCCATATGATGTCCTTTAAGGGGGTTTATTGATGGAAGCTGCATAAATGCATTCAAGAACACAACATTACTTAATCCTTTGCAATTTTGCAAATTAAAGGAAATTTTGAACAAGCTTCTAGATCATTTGCACAACATTGTACATGCACCCAAAGGAGAAAGAAGAGCGTAGCTCAACTAGACAAACACCAAGTGGCACTCATAGCAGACTAAAGCCAACTTATTTCAAACTCCTCCTACGGCTGTTAATACTGGGTAAAACTTTTTGGTAACTAGTCAACATTTGGACCAAATGCTGCCTTTCAATGTGGGTTACTTCACCGATTGTTATTTTGCTATATTCATTCTGCTTCAACCCCTTTTTTTTTCCTCTGTGGATTTTGATGGCACCACTGTTATTCCCATTCCATTTGAAGCATTAGATATATTATGTTTGCACTGGCTTCTAGTGTATGAATATCATAAGCTGTCTGCTCTTGCCTCAGTTCAGAATAGATTATCATATGACACCAGCTTTGTCACTCATGGGCATGAACACCTTTCTTGTTTGAATTTGTAATTTAAATACCAGATTTGATGAACTTGTTGGAACATTGATAGGGGTGAATGATTCTTCTTGTTATTGACTCATCTCTTACCGACTCTTATTGTCACAGGAATCAAAAAGAAGTGGATGCAATAATGTTGGAGTTGGATGGAACAACCAACAAATCCAAATTAGGGGCCAATGCCATACTCGGAGTATCTCTGAGTATATGCAGAGCCGGTGCAGGAGCAGAAGGCATACCTCTGTATAAGCATATTCAGGGAATTGCTGGAACAAAGGAGCTTGTCATGCCAGTTCCAGCTTTTAATGTAATAAATGGAGGTAGTCATGCTGGCAACAAGCTCGCAATGCAGGAGTTCATGATCTTGCCTGTAGGAGCTGATTCCTTTTCAGAAGCTATGCGCATGGGCAGCGAGGGTGAGTTCTCTGCAACCTATATTGACAAATGGAATAGACAACAATGGAGAAAAGTCTGCAATACTACTTTCTGGTCTCTTTATCTTGCTTTTCACATTTTCACTTTATAACATACGACAATGCTAGTATTTTTACCAGTCTTGATGCTAGCCAGAGAACCATAACTGTTTTCTGCAAAATGAAATCCAAGGGAAAACTTGGTTGACATTTTTTATATAGAAACTTTTTTTTCAACATTCTGGAATCTGACGATATTTTCTGAAGGGCTTAGGTTTAAATGTGTGAGTTATACACTATGAAACTCTAGCAGTATATGTTGATGGATAGGAGTGGAGATGGACATGGCTGTGTTCTTCCTTTGTAGTTATCACAGTATTTCAAGCCTGGAGTTAAAGTGCCTCCTATGAGCTTGCCCATTTGTTCAACAATATATTTACAGTTAACTTGTTTAACTATTCCAATGCATTTGATCTTAGTATAGCCATTGAATGGATGATTCAAAACATTATCACTTCCATCCAGAATATCATTATTGATTTCTTGATCTGGTTTCTGCATATCATCTGCTCGATAAATGCGAGATAGCAAAAGTGAACCCTATTATTTATTTCCTCTGGTATGGACTTAGTGTGAAAATTTCATCTATTGCAGCCACGGTAAATTATTGAATATTCTCCTAGCTGTAAATTTAATTATGCAGTTTATTTGCTACGGCAAACAATGAATAAAAATCACAACTGCAATTTTTACCATGAACAAAATAATGCGGAAAAATAAAATGCTGGAAACTGAGATATTCTAGCACGCACAAGAATATTAACACTGTTATTTTTGGACAATTGTTCTCAGAAAAACCCAATGTGGGAAAACCGGTGTAGCAGATGAAGGTTTTATTATTATTCTTCAACAACAAATCTGAATACAATAATTTGAATGCCAAACTAGCAATCTAATCTGAGAGAATCACTAGCAAAATTATTTTGAGGATTTTTTCTCACCCCACAGCTGATTTCATCTCCCAAAACTGACCCCTCAACAATTCGTACTTCCTTCTGCGTCAACCTTTGTGTAGTGCTTGTGCAGGGCTTACTACTGTTGCCTCCGAAAACTTCTGAAATCTACATCTCTGCTTCTGTCTGGCTCTGGAGCTGATTCACTGGTCCTCCTGATAAAAATCCCAGCCACCAACTACTGAATCGATAGCTCCTCCAGCTAAATCGATCTGCTCTGCTACTGCTGCCTGCGCAGTTCCTCTGGGCAAACTCGTACTCCCTCAATCTGACTCTTCGAGCATTGGAGACCTCCACCGGAATATTGCTTCCCTCCTTTGCCCCCTGCTACCTGATCTGTGGCTCGAATCCCTTGTTGAATCACTGCTATTGGAAAATTGATCTGCCTAGATCACCGACTGTCTGCACTGGTGTACTCTCCATCTACCCATTGACTTCTTCTTATAATCTTCTGTTGGACCTCCAATGACCAAGATTAAAACTTAATCAAGGGCCCAGATTATTTCCTAGTCGATTTGTGTGAGTTTCTAGATGATTCATACCTTATCTCAATTAATACTGATTAATTACCCAGATTTCCTAATTTTAGACATAGGAAATATTTTAAAGTAGGCTAATAATCTAATTGAGAAATTTCGAGGTGAAATTTCTAGAAACGATTTATGGGTTATGGAGATCTCATGTGTTTTGCTTTAGCCTCTCTACAAAGTTTCGAGAATAGAACACCTCCGATACTACAAAAACTAACACTCCCTCTTGTTGATTTGGGGTAGCATCGGATGTGCTCTAAGTCTCAAATTTTGTGGAGAGACTTAGACACATGTATTCTAAATAACCTAGAAAGCATTTAGTGAAATTCCACTCA